>JBBPSV010000597.1:0-16039 GCA_038093795.1 Retiboletus fuscus
CATGTGTAGGGTACTAGTAACCATGTGTAGGGTACTGTACCATAAGGAGGACTAGACTAACATGTGTAGGCCATGTAGTAGTCTAGGCTTGGGACTAAGAGTCTGGACTTGAGCATATAGTGCTCTCAGGTTATAGTGGCTAATAGATAGGGGCTATATGCGAGAGTCATTGTAGAAAGCTAGGGAAAATAGGAGAAAGTAGGGGAAAATTACTGTAGTCTCCTGAGGCTATGACAGTGGCTGTAACACTTCCTGAATGCTAGCATGGACCAATGGACATTATTCTCATACATATATAAACCCTAGCACTAGCATTTGTACTCCTCAAGCTAGAGCTACTCAATTCACCTTGTGAAAACTCCTATGCTTGATCTCCCAAGAATGGGATAAGTCATCCTCTTTGGACTTCTAGATCTCTTGTTGCTGGGCATGCTCTTCATGAGCAGATACCTCACTTCAAGTTCCTTAGTCATACCATAGTGAACCTTTGCTGGCACTCCCCAGTCACAAGCTTGACCCATTTGAGTCTATGCTCGACCCTACCCAGGTCAAGCATAACATAACTTAGGGAATACAGGAGCTACTATGGAGGTTTTTATACATGTCATATAGAAACCAACAGAAAGGTAAAGAATGCTCAGAGGGAGCAGGATCTGAACAAAACATGACTCAGCTGAAACAGAGAAGATTGGAATGAGTAAGACCAAGTTATGGTGCTGCAGATCTGTCAATCAGAAGAAGCTTGTCAATCAAAGATTATCATGAAACAGAAGTATGGTTGGAGAGATCAGAATAGACAATGACAGCAGTGTCAGTTGTCAGAAATGAAAAGGAAGCCCAAAGAGTGATGCCTACCATACATATGTAGATGATAATCTGGGTTATGCCAGAAAGAGTGGACTGGAGCTGCAGGCAGGTGGAAGTCCAGGCTCTGAGGAAAGCCACATGAAAGATGTAGGAAAAAGTATAGCACAAGAATGAATCATAACACATTCCATCAAGTCCAAACCCTGAAGATTTAGGACTCTCTCTCTTGGAGAAGGCCTGGTCTTGACAGTAACAAGACTTAGTGTAGTCAAAGATTTGAAGTGTTGATTACCATATAAGGCAATATTCCCACACTTGATTTTCAAAAAGCAGACCAGTGATGCCACATTAGTTGTGCTTGGTTAGACAAAAAGTGTAGCAAGACTTAGTGTGGTTGAAGATTTGAAGTGTTGATTGCCATATAAGGTAATATTTCCACACTTGGTTTTAAAAAAAGCAGACAAGTGGTGCCATATTTTGTAGTGCCACATATTATTTATATGTATTTGTACTACTCATGGTATATAAACTAGCCACATCTCAGTTTTGTTCCCACACTTTCTTTCTTCCCAATTATCTCCATCATCACTCACCACTCACCACTTGCCTCAACTTCTTCACCAACCACCACTCATTAATTATTTTCTTGGTCAAGTAAGTGTTTGTATGTTTGAAGTTAGACTTATACTGACTTATCTTCAGATACTGTTGCCTTATTTTTTCAAGTAAGTTTATATGTTTTCAGTTTGATTTGATACTGACTTGCACTTTATTGCAGGTGTAGACATATAGTACATATACATTGTTGTATAGTTATTTCTATTTTGTATAGTATTATACTACAATGTAGTACTACTTCTGTAAAGTGGATAGTGGGCAGGACTAAAAGCCAGTCCTGGAACTGCAAGACCATTACGCACATTACTCAAAATGTAGAGATTGCTCTTGGCATGTATTTACCTTGTTGGTTTTATATTGAACATTGTTATTAGACAATATTTTATATCTTTCGGATATATTTTTCAGCATAGTGACAGAAATATAGTAATTGATTGACAAGGTGTTATCTTGATTGACTTGTTTGAAGGAAAACATCACAATATTGGATGAGCTGCAGAAAATATGTACATGACTATATGAAAGGATTGGTATACTGGGAACTGTAACTGTAGCTAGCATTTGCAGCTGTAGCAGAAGTGATGTTGAGGGGGACTGGTGAATATGCCCAAGTATCAGCACTCGCTGCCACAGCAGGAGGGATGTAACTGTAGCTAGTATCCACAACCATAGCAGGAATGGTGTTGAGAGGGACTGGTGAATATGCCTGAGTGTCGGCACTAGTTCCACTGATACTTGCTGCCACAGTGGGAGGGATAACAATTGGCCAAAGTTTACAAGGTGAAGCTATTCCTGCAAGGTACATTTGTTCCCTTTGTTCATAGCATGAGTCCAGTGGGGACCACCCATAGATAAGTTGTGTACTACTTACAGTCCTTGGGTGTTCAATCACTGAAGCCAATCCCTCAGTGGTTGGCCGAATGAGGGATGCTGAAGGCCAGCAATTATGCCATCTCAGTAGTTGTCAAAGTGATCCACATAGCTTTCAGTCGAAAATTTGATGATATTACCTTGGTTCAAGCATTGATCTTGTGATACCTGGTGAAGTGCACAAAGGAGCTGGTGAGAAGACTATAAGTAGTTTCATAACAGGGAGAGACAATAAAAAACATACCACTATAGATGAGAGCACAAGCATGTGTGCAGTTGTAGTTGTGTAGCTACTTCAAAAGACTCTGACTGGGGAATTATCATGTGTGTACCAGCAATCAAGGTGAAACTTCTCCAGGATTGGATGTCTGAAGAGGTATTCAACTCCACCCTACATACATATTAGTCAGTACTAGAAGCACAATGTGAGAGTGGACTTACTGCAGAGTTCTGTTTATGAAGAAAAAAATGACTTGGGAGTAGAAGGGTCTGTAATTTGCACGACCTGCTCTTGCATCGCCATGAAGTCTGGAGCCTAACCAGGGACTGAAGCATGGACACCAACTTGTAAAAATTCCTGGCCATAACTTTCCGCCATCCCAACCATCCTTAAGTGAAAACTTGGTAGTGATTAGACAATTCTCTTCTCGATGCTTGGCAAGGGATTAAATTGAGCTGAAAATACTTGTCAGATATACATATACATGGTGATACATTAATACAATGCACGATAGGACAAGTACATGCATGCCTGGTTGATACACTCAGTGATCTAGTCTTGCCAAACTGTCCAAGCACAAACATGGATGGAAGAGAACTCTCTGTGGCACCAACCACTATTGAGAGCCATATCATTCATGATTGCCTCACAGGTATACTTGATGACCTCCTTGAATTTCTCATCATGGTGACTTTGAGAGGTATGGCCAGCGTCATAGCTTCTGATCTGTGAGAGCTGGCGGTGTGAGTAGAGGAAAGTGGGTGTTGAAGGTGCTGTCATCCTTGGCTGAGGGTAAGGGAAATTATCGCTGAAGCCTCAGAGTCAGTCTTGGGATGGAAGATTCAATACCCCATGTCACTGTTGATGGTGCACTAGGACATCTGTTTGTCTACCGCTCACCTAGGAAATTTAGCAATGTGTGGATGATAAGTAATTAATTAGTAACTCACCCACATCATCAATGTGGCATTAAGCCATTCGTTGACAGAGATGGATCTAGTGATGGTAGGGAGGGGGGGGAGGTCAGGAAATGGTGGAGACGACTGAACATAGGTGCTGGGATTGGTCTGGATGGCTTATGCTCCATCATTGGGAGTAGAGCCAGATAGTACTGATGGAAAAGGTGGGTATGCTGGGCCCATGTCAGGATTGGCCTCAGGTTGATTCGAACTTAGTGGTGGATTCCAAGTAGATATGGCTGTACTGGGACCTGTGTATGAATTCCCAACAAATGGAGGTATTTGTGTGGCAGAAGGGGGAACAGATGACCCATGAGCATGAGCATTTGTGCATGCTCAGGCTGAAGTTTGACCACCTCACAAAACAGATTCATCATCAGTGTTTGAGTAGAGTAAGGAAAACTCACAATGCATAATGTTGGAGTTGTCTGTGTGAGCAACCACTGACTTAGGAACTTTTAAGCCATGCATGGTATCTGAGCCCTGGGCAGGCAGAGGCCATGTGCAGTGAGTTCTTGATCAATGGTCACCTGTGAAGTGGATTGCTTGATGAAAAAAAAGGGTACTCATCTCAATATATCACCAGCATTTCATAGGAAGGCTGACAAATTCAGTGGCATTCATGCATCATGCATCATAGGTGAGGCCAGTGAGGTCCATGTACAGGTCAAGTGACTCAAATTTGGTGGGAAACTCATGGCAATGTACAGCTCAAGGCTTGAGTTTGACAGGGATCACTGAATAGAACACAGTTCGGATTAGAAGTACACTTCAAAGCTACAATACACTACACACATAGCATATGTAGAGATGTCTATAAATAATAGCTTTAGTGATTGGAACATGAAGTAGAGCTCGATGCATCAGAGACACATTCATCATGGTCACTATCAGATGGCTCTTTTTCACTCAATCCAAATGATAAGTGCTTCACTCCAGCAGCCCTCCCCTCTTGTAATCCAGAACATGTTTGATCTTGCCAATCTGCCAATCTGCTTTCCTCAGAAAGACTTCTGCCTGTTCACATTCATTGGCAGCTATGGCATGCAACATGTCAAGTTCCTTGACATGTAAGTGATGGAACCACAGGTATGCTGCAAAAGCATCATGAGATGTCCATGCAAGCTGCAACATGTTATGAGAATGGATATCTTCCACCTTATCAGGTAGCATTGCAGACATCTGAATGTCCAAGAAATCAGGTCAAACATCCAGAGTCAGTACTATGAACAAGATCTCACTGTTGTCAATACCCTCTTAATCTTTTTTTGAGGGGTGGAAATTTCTAGACCACTTGAAGGCAGGGTGAACTGGAGATGAGTACACTTCCACAAAACCCTGTTATGCATGGATGCCTCTTCTGAGGCTGTTGAGATGGTGACTGGTGAGAAACATCTGCCAACTTGGGTTCCAGCTGGCTTTGAGGATGGGGGGCTGGATAATGTCACTTTTGACAATGGTGGGGATGTCAAGAGACTTGATGCCTTGGCTGGGCTTGACATCAGTGGTTCAAAGAGGAGGAGGTTTGGCAGTCACATTGAATGTCAGTAAGAAGTATGGCATGACTCAAATTACAAGTCAGTGTCACGCTGCTGCAATTCACACAGACTTTGTACTTGCCTGACAACTCATAATCCTTGAGCTGTGGCAGGCCCCTTGGATCTTTTCCCAACAATTCATGACATGCAAGGTGACATGGCCTCATCTCAAATGTCAACATTTCTTCTATGTCCTAACTGTTCAGTCCAGTTTCTTAGTGGAGACAATGTTGTAGAGCATCTGTCTTCTGAATGTCCTTGTGGGTCATTGCTTAACTGGCATGAGCCTGATACAGACCAGATGGGGTTTGATTTTGAAGATGAATATGATGATACCTCAGGTCCTGTGCAAGACAGTAAGTGCAACTTTGTCATTTGTATGCTGCACATTTTATTTGACCACATTCCAGCCAGTACATTTGATGATGCAACTGAGGAATGGAATGGCAAGTCATTTGGAAATGATACCAGTGCAAGTATCCTCACCAATGATATGGATTCCAACATGCACCAAGCACCTTCAGGTTTATGTCCAACCTCATCATCTTGTACCTGAGTTTATCATCCAAACAAGAGTCAATCAGTCCCTGGGGGCATGAACCTTCTTTAGCACATGGATGAAGATGAATATGTGCACATTCGCGACACAGACAATGTTTATTATCCTTTCACATCCAAAAGTGAATGGGAAGTAGCTGACTAGCTCTCAAGTGGGTCTCTCACCCAGAAGGAGATTGATGCATTCTTGCATCTGGAACATGTATGTATATTTGTGCATTGGGGTGAATGGTCACTCACAGGGCTATAGAACGAAGCAAACCCCCTTTTATTTTGTACTGCATATGATTTACATCACTGAATTGAGGCCCTACCAGATATGCCATGCTGGTATTTCCAAGAGATCAAGGTGGGCCAATACAAAATGAAGGAGCCTCTGATGTTGTATTGGCAAGATGGGCTTGAGGTCATCAAGCACCTCATCAGCAACCCTGTATTTGTATCACACATGGACTTTGATCCATATCGTGAGTTCAAGGAGACCCCCAATGAACAAGAACCTGTTTATGGTGAATTCATGAGTGCTGGCCACACCTGGGAGATACAGGTATGATTGTCATTTCAGATGTCTGACTCAATCACCTGACTTCTTGTCTAACTAGAGTAAATTACCTTCTGGCCATTGTTTTGCTGGTGTAATTGGGGCATCCAATAAAACCCTCTTGACGAAGGGAAGCAGTGATAAGGAGATGCATCTGCTTTTACTGTCGCTTGCCAATATCCATGCCAACATCCAAATGAAAGCCACATCTCAAGCCTTTGCATTGGCTATGTATCTTCCAATTCTGAAGTTCTTGAATGTTTTCCCTGCTGTTCAATCAGTCCTGTCTGTGCACATATACCATTTTGCAATCTCAATTGTTATGCAAAATTTGAAGAGGGCAGTGCTTGATGGTGAGGTCATGTCAGATCCAGAGGGCCATCTCTGTATTGTTCACACTCTGCTGGTTTCTTGGATTGCTGATTACCCAGAGCAACTTTTGATTGCTTGCATATGATCCAGAAACTCCCCCATTTCTGTCACCACCACTGAACAGTTTGGTGATGCTACTTCCTCTCCTCCCCGGCTTTGGCAGCAGACCCTTGATGCTATCCAACAAGCCTGTAGAGCATGTGACCTGTGTGACATTATGGCTTTCCACAAATTTTGCCTTGCCCTCCATCTGAATGGCATTGTCCAACTGTTTTGGGCTGACTGGGGTGATGCTTGCCCATCCTCTTTCCTAATGCCTGACACTCTCCACCAATGGCATAAATTTTACTATGATCACTGTGTGCTATGGGTGACTAACATAATTGGGGTAGTGGAGCTCAATTGATGCCTCTCTGTCCTCCAGTCACACACCAAGACACAACACTGGCCAAATGGCATTACCACCTTGAAGCAAACTGGGGGGAGGGACCACCAGGACATTGAGAAGTTGTTGCCTGCCATTGCAGCAGGCGCTGTTGATCCTAATGTCCTCCATGCAATTTGTTCCATCACAGAGTTCATTTTTCTTGCCCAGCGCATGTTCCATGATGGAAAGACATTACACTCCCTTGGTGAAGCCCTACAAGAATTCCACCACCATAAATCAAGCATCATCAAAGCAGGAGGTCAACAAGAAAAAAGCAGTTCTCTCAACCACTTTCAGATTCCAAAACTGGAGCTCGCCCAACATGTTATATGGAGTATACATATGGTGGGTGCCCCATATTAGTGGACCAGCAATATCATGGAGAGATGCCACATTACACTTGTTAAAGCTCCATACCACCACTCCAATCACCACAACTTTCATGAACAATGCTATCACTTTCTCAATTGTCAAAAGAAACAATGCTTCTTCCATTTATTTACCAGTCTCAAAATGGTTCATACAGCCTTGATCGATGAAATTGCACATGAGGAACAGCTAATACAACTCTATGGCCCCCATGCATCATGGAGTTCTTATGTCCTGGCAGTGGAGGGGCCCATAGCCATTTCAGGAGCAGACAAGTCACTCTTTGAAAATCCACATTCCCATATCTCTGCAGACAGCAAGTGTGTGCTGTTGCTCACTATCTGCCCTCAATTTCCCAATCTATCCATGGACTCAGATGCTTCCAGAGTCCTCAGGATTAACAATCTTTGTCCTGTGCTTGGCAACTTTTTCTCTGGTTACTTGTATACTAGTCAAAATGGTTGCCACATTACTGGGCTTGGCTGCCTTCTCCCTTTCTCTTCCCTCCCCACATGGAATTGATTTTGCATTCAGCTCCAATCTGAGAAAAATGTTGCTACCTTCTTGCCTTCTCAGACTGTTCAAGCTGAATCCCCCAGCAATTCTTTACCTTTTGGTCATGCAAACATAGTTTTTCTTGCTCACGAGAGTGGTGAGTTGCTTTCATCTGGTCCAAATGTTGAGCATATGTATTTACAATATCAAATCATCTCCACTCATTCTTACATACTCCTAGGATATCTTGTTGCTCAAGTGTAAGCGATTCTCCAGCCTATTACTGATCCCCCTTGCCTACCCTTGCTGTATGTCGAATTTTTCAACTTCTCAAATGTGCACTTTGTGGTAGTAGATGGTATCGATGTTCCTGTTCCTACCCTGGACTTGGAAATATTTCTTGTGCAACCCAGAGAAGGAGTGATGGCCAGTCTCTGGGCGATATTTTCCCATTGGACAATGTTCGCCAGGTTGTCCAGCTGATTCCCAAGTTCAGTGCAAGGGCACTGCAGAACATGACTTGCAACAACAGTCTGGAGATTGTTGAAGAGTTCTATGTCAATTCATTCGCCGACAAAGAGACATTTCATGCCATCCTTAGTTACCAGTAGTTTTTGGTCCCTTCCCCTGCAATGTAATAATTTGTTTTGGTCAATAACCATTCATTTAATGATTGTGATCTCATCAGTAACTCTACACTCTTGTCACTGTGACACAGTCCAAAATATTATTTTCAAGTAGCAACTCAAGATATTCAACTATACTAGTATTTCCATTTTAAATGAAACCTGTCTGGTTGAGAATGACATAACTCCAGGTCTTGCATTTACTGAGAGTACCTGCTGGTCCTGCAGTCCTATCAGCTAACCATTTTGCTGAAGTAGTATATTTTTACATATCTAATAAATATTTTTTAAAGTTTTGATTTGAAATATTTGAGATTGAAGCTTCCAGAGTTTCATAGAGCTTGTACAGCACTGTCCAGATCTGACAAACATCCCTAGCCCCTGACAAACACCTGTAGCCCCTGACAGATATCCCCAAACCTTGACAGACTGACAGATTGGGACAGACTGGACAGAGCTGGCCAGTTAGATATCTTGTTTGGAAGTACTGGGGGAACTGTGACTTTGTTCAGGTGTATCTAGTTTGTCCAGCTGAGAGTTGTTTTGCTGATGTCACTTGATCAGAGGATTGCCAGATATCACATAGCCTCATTCCCATCTGAGATTACTACTTACTAAGGCTCTTTTTGTGCATCATAGGTACAAACAGTTTTATCACACCATCATCATACCTGAAGTTCCATTCTCTCTTGCTAGTGTAGTACCTGATATAATCAAACAATCTAATACCACTATGAATTTGGGGTGTTTCAGCACTAAGCACTAAGCCTGAGATTTGAGGTTTGCACTGTGAGATGTGTTGCAGAGCCATCAACTTGTCCCCCCTTCCCCATTCCCCTTGACTTGTCACTTAAGAGAGTTTATCTGTCATATCTTTTGATGTGCACCCAGCACTACTAGTAGGGCTCTTAGACAGTACTCTAAGAGTTATGCCCACCATGGTATGTAAAAGTCTGCTTAGCACATCAAGTGATCATTCTAGCTTCTGGTTGAGTCCAAGTCAATCCAGTAGCTCTTTTTTACAAACATCAACTCTCAATGCCAGCAAGATGTTTACAGAACAAACCTTTCAGCAAGCTGAGAACTTCAGTCTTCACAACCTTCTCACCCTTAGACATGTACCATTTGACAAGCTTCATGCTTAGCCCACTGCCATAAGGCCAACACTAGACATCAATTTGAGTAATACTGCTCTTGACATTCATCCACCTGCTCTAGAACCTTGTACTACCAGTGTCAACTCAGGCTGTTGTCTTGCAATCATTCAAACACTCAGGAGCCTACTTCATTCATTGACATACAGGTAAGCAGCATTCATATTGTATCTACAAGTCTCATAGGCCTTCAGAATTTCCCAGACATTACACCTGCCAAGTACAACTTCATAGTTAGCTTCTTGTCTGAGCAACAAGATCAAATACCTGACAAGTAAGGATTCTCAAGACCATGGTTGTGACATATCTAACATATATTTTCAGACTCATTTATGACACTGATTCCCACAATCTCATTGTGATGATCCCTTACCCAATTCATGAAGTCCCTTTTCAGTATCTCTCAAAATGCATCCATCAGTTATTCATGAGTCTGTCACTAGACAACTCTTGTAGTATCACCTAGGACACCAACTTCAATCTCTGCATTGAAAACAAAACTACCATCATCATTCCCAACATGCATCTAGACCTTTGTCCACATCATCCCATGGGAGCATGTGCAATACCATTCTGGATCAGCAAATGTGGTTTCAGCTCTCTTCAAACATGTATGGAGCATAAGTTGAAGATAGCTGGAGACATAGTACCTGAACTTGATGTCATGATGATGGTCTGTGTCTGTGAATGAAAGGTCCCCCCCCAACAAGTCATCCACTCCACACACTTTCTGAGCTCCTGCACTCTGTCTTCATGCCCACATTAGCCCCAAATGCAGACTCATTCAAGCCAGTCATCATCAAAGGCATAACCTGGCTGGAGGTCAGATCCATTGTTTTCCACATGTTCCTTCAATAGCCAGATGGAACATTCAACTTCAAAGAGAGAGGACCATTTTATGTGCAAGGGGTGAGCTAATTGGTACACATGCCATTGTAACACAATATACATATGTACTTATACTCTGTATGCCAGACACTGTTCCCTGGCCTTCAGATTGATGACATCAGCAACATGCTCAACAAGGCCACCAAGCACCTCATCCTACAATTCACTTGAATGATGGAAGAGGTGGGCACAAATCCTGTCAGTGTTACCCACCTTTGTTCACAGTCAGAAACCCACAAATGGCTGCACTGAACCTTGGCCTCAGAAGACTCAAAGCCCAAGCAGAAGAGGGATGACATGCTGTTGGCACCAGACATTCCAAGCAAGTGGCTTGTCCTGCCCTCCATCAATATCCCAAACTACAGGCACCAATACCACCAAGAAACACCAAAGGAAAAAGAGGAGCAAGTCCCATAAGTGATTGCATTTCTACAACCAGAGCAGTTGGTTCCTGTATCCATGGATCGTTTTATTCATGACCACAGTAGAGACAAACTCTTGGAAAAGTGAAGGCATTGCTTTCTGGGCTTCCTCTTCTACCTCTCTCTATATCTCCTTGATCTGTTTGATCCAAACTTGCAAATCTTTACCAACATGACTATAAAGTTCCAGTTGGGGAATATTTACAGCAATTGCTACCATGTATTCCATGAGAGGTATCTGCACTTTGATCAAAGTATAAGGTGTCATTTGAACCTTAGTTCACACAAGTGAAGTGCACTGTATTGGGATTTGCAGAGTGATCATGTAAGGTAAGAACTATATGGGCCCATGATAAGTGGGCCTGTCCTTTATCTATGCTACAAGTACATGTGATACGAAGGTATCACATGTACAATTATTTCATAACCTATGTGCATATGATCTTTATGCATCACATGTGCAGTCTGTACTCAATATGTACATATGGGGCAAATTAGCCCCTGGGCCTAACACCCTCCCCTTGTTAAGAGAGAGCATCAGTTCATCATATAGTAGATACAAGAAGGAACACATAAATAACATACATGGAGAGTATATAGTCTGTAGTAAATACAAGTAAAATCTACAGTACTTCAAATAGAATAGCAGGTTGGGATTATTCCCCATCTGTGCATTAGGTATGCAACATTGAAGGGGTAAACCTCCCTAATTTTACATTGGGGTGAGTCCATCGTGAGGCCCTTCGTCTCTGTGTGATCGCCATGCATCTGGTCACTATGGCCAGTGCCATCCATGACACATGGCATGTCATACCTGGTAATAGCCATGATGAATCAGTCAAAGAGGGCATCATTCCTCAGGAGCATAGAGCTCATCTTCAACAGAGGGACCTCCTCCAATGGTAAGCCCTTCATATGGGCCTCTTGCTCATATCACTCCTTGGTCCAATTGAACATCCCTGGGATTGCAGAGACCATAAATTCCCAGTGGAATGGGGTGTATACCAACTCTGTCTGGGGTTTTTCGAATCCCCCAAATGCCTCAATGCAGTCAATCATCTTGGTAGCAAGAGACCATACCCATCGGATGATGATGTCAGCATTGTGTACTGTGACTCCATTAGCAGCAAGGTACACTGCAATCTTGGCTGAGGTAGTCTCACTGGAGAAGTTGCTCTTCCAGGCTTGTCTCTTGCCCACAGCTGGGTTGGCTCCTACCCATTCAAGCAGGGACTTGTACTGTCCTGGTACTATGAGCAAATGTATGAGCTTATGCTGCCATAGTGAGCGATTGTGGTCCCTTCAGGTGATGGGAGCTAGGTGCTCCAAGAGGAGAAACCCTCACACTTGTGGACAAGTTGGGGGATTCAAGTCCAAGTTGCAGTTGTCAGGGAGAATGTTGATGCTGATTGTGCCCAGGAAGACCTTGCAGAGCCCTTTGTGGTCATCCTCTTCTGCACAAATCTGGTGACATTGCTTGATAAAATCCCTCCAGGTGTTGATGGAGATGTTGAGCGAGGGCACACCCTGGGGAATCTTGGGGTTCTTGCCCCTAAGGACCAGTCTGATCAGCATGTTCTTGTGGGTAGCTGGTCCTGCATGAGTGGAAGGCACAACAGGCATGAGGGGTGGCTGTGCAATGTGAGCTGATAATTGCATTGTGGAGCTAGGCTCTGGGGTAGAGAGGGCAGATGCCTCTGCACTTATGCTAGCATTGCCAGACAGTGGCCCAGCAGGTTCTGATGTAAGGCACTGTTGAAGCACCATGGTGATTACTAGTGGGGGAGGCATGAACATGCTTTTGGCCTCCTGAGTATGGTGGGCCTCCTCCTGCTTGGCATCCTTCCTCTTCTTCAACTTCTGGAAGCTCCATGCCAGTGATCTCCAGCTCTTTAGAGCAGTGTTGGCAAGCTCACTCATCATCAGGTCCTTGTGCTTCCTTATGTAGTTGAGGAACATGATCAGGTCAAGGGCCTGACATGTGTGAGGGGAGTATCCCTCTGACTCTGATTGTGCCACTTTGAACAGTGCATGCAACTCCTCTGAAGTGTTGTGGAAGCATACAGGGCCTATGACCCCAGAGTCCATTCGGAAGTCAAGTTGGGGAACTTCCTTGACAGGCAGGGGGGGAGTTGCCCCAAGGAAAGATTACAGTTGGCCATCACCCTTGTTTCTCCTTTGTAGGTGTAGAGATGGTTTCCCACTCATATGAAGAGGGTTTTGTTTCCCCTTGAATCAGTACCATTGCCCAGAATGACAGTATTGTATGGCCTTGTAAGGTCAGATGGGTTTGGGAATAGTATTCCCTAGGCAGTGTTGAGAGGGTAGGGATGGTCAGTTTCAATGGGAGAGAAGTCCTCATAGGATAGGACAGAAGCATCTGCTCACTGTTTCCCCTTTGAGGGTAATAAAGTAGGTATTTCCTATGCATTGGTGGGAGTGGGAAGTGTGAAGGACACAGGCACTACTGCCTGCACCCTCCCCACTGAAGAAGAAGCCCCAGCTTCAGGGGAGGAATTATCAATATCTATTGGTGTACTGAGAGATATGAGACAAGTCTCATCAGGGGGTGGTATAAATTGAGGGGCAGGTTGCCCTTGAGATAGACACAAGATTTCTGTGCAAGCAGCATTGAGGTTGTCCTGCAGTGCATCTCTTTCATCATAAAGATGATCAATCTGCATCTGCAGTTCCTCGTAGGAGGTGTGCCTGCATGAATGGGCAGTGTGATCTGCCAAGAGGGAGAGGGAGTCTTGGTATCCAGCATCCAAGGCTGCTGCTCCAAGCATGACATGTGGAGAGTAGTCAACACAGCATCAACAATGGCCTTTATGCTGCATGATGGGGAAGAGAGGGTGGACAACCCATTCGCCCCAGTCAGGGCTATGGGAGTGGGAGCAGGATGAGCACTGATGTTTGTGGTGTCATTGAAATGGGGAGTGATCTCACCATCTCTTTGACAATCCACTGGTCACATCTTGTGAACAACGACTGTCAGACATGTTGGTATTGTTGCAGTTGCTGTCATGTGAATGTGAACAGCTGCAAGGGCTAAAGGTGTGTGAGGTCAGTTGTAATGGCATAGTTGTAGGAGGGCAACAATGGTGGAAGATAGAGGGAAAGGAGGACATTGTGGTCCTCATGTTATTAAATGAGATGCAACATTTGAAAAAGGAAAGACACAAAAAAGGGAAAGATTTGCGAAAACTAATCTACAATTTAGATCATGCAACCCATTGTTCCTTTTATAGCATTATTTTCATTTTTATTTTGTTGTTTGTTGTTGTTTTTGTCAGTGGGTCTGGATTGGTCTTTTACTAACTACTGTTTTTGCATAGGAGGAGTCATTGTACACTTAGTTGCCCTACTTGGCTGCCTAGGCAAGTCGTGCACATTTCATGCACCTTGGAGCTTGAGGTACCTATCCAGGGCCTCGAGCTCATTGCAATTGGAGCTAGGCTCCCAAGTGGTATTTCCAAGATTCCACTTGACCAGGAGATTTACTTTATTTCTGAGCCATCAGTGGTCAATGATTTCATTGACCAACCATTCCTCTTCATTGGTAAGTCCAACATTGTAGAATGCATGTGTGTCCCTTTTTGGAAAGAGTGCATTGTCATTTGCTTCATACCAATAAAGTAGTCCAACATGGAATGTTGGATAGATGTGCCTCTTATGCATTTCTCCTGGGAGATCCAGAGTATATGTGTCACTTGTGGCATCCATCCATAGGACCTTCATTGGTCCAATATGCCTTGGGATGAGCCTATGGGCTTGCCCTTTTGGCAGTGTCAGGTTTTGGGTGGAGAGGTACACTAACGGTCCAACTTGAAGGGATTTCCCCTCAGCCCATCATTTGTTGGCATGATGCGCCTGAATCACTCAGCTTTTGATGATAGCATCATGAGCCATTTCCAAGTTCACAATGGCCTGTTGCATGAAACTTTGTACTCCAGGTGCTGTCAAGGGTTCTCTCTCGTTGATGTGTCGCATCAGAGTGGGCATGTACCTGTAATTAAGCTCAAATGGGGCAAACTTGGTCAAGCCACTGACACTCAAGTTAATGGCAAACTCTATTATTGGCAATTTCATCATCCAGTCCCTTTGGTCAGGTTGCACTGATGCTCATAGTATCTGCACTACATTCCTGATGGCCCTCTCAAAGGCACCATCTGTTTGAGGGTGGAACACAGTTGACATCAGGAGCTTCGCTCTGAGTATCTGGTGCAGTTCATGCCAGAATGCTGACATGAACTTGGCATCTCAGTCAGAGACAATCATCTCAGGCAATCTGTGTAGTTGGACTACTTCCTGCATGAACTTGCAGGCAAGCTCGGATGCACGGACCATCATTGTGATGGGCACTAGGTGTACCATGGACATCAGGTGGCATAGGACCACCCAGAGGTAGTCATACCTGTTACTCGGTGGGAACAGTCCCATGAAGTCCATAGTGATTGATCCCCACGATCATTTGGGAATCAGTAGACTGTGCAGCAGTCCTTTGGGCAATTGGTTTTGGCTCTTTGTTGTATGACAAACTGGGCAAGTTCAACAGAACTTGTCAACCTTTTGGCTGAGCCTTGGCCACCAGTACCATCTAAAAATATAATCTGTGGTCCTCTGGGCTTTGAAGTACCCAAGGATCTTATGGGCCTGGTCCATGACCTTGGCAACTATGTCATCGCCCATATGTTGTGCATGTGGGAGGCATAACACCTCCTCTCCTCCATGGTTGTCCATGTAGAGGAGGCTATCTTTCTCTCTAAATTGGGGAAAGTGGCTCAGTTGAGCTTTGATTTTGGCGAATAATGAATCATCCCCATATCCCTCATGGACAGCATTCAAGAACCCTGGCTCCCTGCTGTAAGTGATTAGGGGGACCTGGGAGGTCTTAGTGAATTTGAGAATTGTTGGATCCCCCTCCACACTTGTGAGGGGGGTGTCCCCAGTTGTCTTCTCCACAGCTGAGGCCATCTCTTGGGCTTCCAGGATGTGGGTCTCCCACTTTTCTGCAAGCTGTTTGCTTTTATGGGGGTTCTCATCTCTGTTACAGCCACTGTCATAGCCTCAGGAGACTACAGTAATTTTCCCCTACTTTCTCCTATTTTCCCTGGCTTTCTACAATGACTCTCGCATATAGCCCCTATCTATAGCCCCTATAACCCGAGAGCA
>JBBPSV010000598.1:0-16018 GCA_038093795.1 Retiboletus fuscus
TTTTACTACTGTATCACCACCTCTCAGCCCCTGCAGTTATTCCTTGTAACCCCCCCCCCCCCCCCCCCACCATCACCAACACCAATTGCCCAAAGCAGTCATATATTCCCAGCCATGGCACCACCTCCAGCCCAGCCCCAGACTCCCACTATGGGAACCAAGCCCATGGAAATCCACCTCAGAGTCCCTGATGACTTCAATGGAAACCTCACGAAAGTGAAGCCTTGGCTACACTCGGTACAATTGTACCTATCCATCAATGCTGAGATCTACAATGACGATGCTAGGCGAATTGCCTATGTGCTCTCTTTCATGAAAAAAGGTACAGCTTCTACTTGGGCTGATACTTTTAGAGAATCCAAGGTCACAGCTGGAGGCTTCTCTCTGGGGAAGTGGTCTGACTTTGTCACCAATTTTGAAGGAGTTTTCTCCCATTCAGAATTGGTTACCAATGTGCTTACTTGGCTCACCACCAAGCGAATGATCCCAGGAAAGAAGGGCAAGTTTTCTCCTTCCTTAGCTAACTATACCACCCAATTCAGGTCCAAGGTATCCATCGCAGGAGTAACTGACAATTCAGTTCTAGTCTCCTATTACTCTGTGGGTATACCCAAAGATCTGATGTTCAATGTTCTCTGAATGGAGAACCCCCCTACTAAGGTCACTGACTGGTACAAGAAGGTGGCCCTCTTTGACTCCCACTACTGCTGCACACATGGAATCACTCAGCAACACAAGAAGCCCGGTGTTACAATTCATCATGCCTCTATACTTTTTCCTCACTTAGCCCCAGTCACAGCTTGCACAGCTGTACCTCATCCCTCGCTTAGTCTAGTCCTAGCCTACCTGGCCAGCCAGCCCACCAATAGTCCTCACCAGACTTCATGCCTACACACAGCCTTGAACCTACTAAGCATGCCCTTGCTTAGTCCCCATGTCAGGCCCGTCCTGGCCCCTCCCTGATCCTAGTCCGTTCCACCCAACCGGAACCCCAAGTCTCATAGTGCTGGTCTCTTCGTGAGCATCACCAATTGAGCATCCCTCCAAGACCCTGTCTCCAGTCCTTAGCCCAGGACTCCAACAGTCCACTCCTAGACTCCTAGACCAATGACATAGTCCACTTGTGGACTGACAGTATGCTACATCGCCTCTGTCTCCAGCCCCTGACGTCATCACAGACCTCCCTTGCCAAGTCCAACCTCAGACCCTCTCCCTGGCCTGGCCTCGCGCCCATGCCATGCACTGTCCCCTTTCGGGCCTCATCCCGAATGTGCACCTAGCCCTCGGACCTCCCCATCCTTGGTCCCAGTCCACTGGTTCCCCATGGAACCTGTCCCAGTCCCTCAGCCCTCCAGCTGAGCCCCAACCTCTCCACCAGACCCTATGCCAAACCTTCGCCTTAGCCTTCCTTAGAACCCCGCCTCGCGCATCCCTTCTATTACCACCGAAGGCGATGCTTCTCTCACTTAGCCAAGATCATTGATCAACAGGATGCTTCCTGATCGACAGATCTGCAGCATGTATGACTCATTTCATTTACCATTCGCCAAGTCATATTTCACCATTTCCTTTAGAGATATGCACCCCTCATCCATTCAGCACATCTCCTGTACTTAGCCTCATCACAGCCAGTTTCCCTTACTTAGATGCCTGGTGTAGAGATCTGGGGATCTCTGTTCTCGTATAGGAGCATATCTGACATCTATCCGATCCATCCAGGACTATCCGAGTCCATCCGAGTCAATCCAGTCCACATTGTCTTAGTCTGGTCCGTGTCGGTTTCACCTTATCACTTTGTAGTCATTTCAATATATCCTTTTCGGTCTCGGACATATGTCACCATCATCACAATGTATCATTTCATATTCCCTCTGCTTTTTAGAGTTTGTACTTGTCGTTTCATCAACCCTTCACAGTCCAGGATATGCCCAGACTATAAAGTCTTGTACATCCCATTTGAAATAGGGGGTCAGTTTTCCTCGCACGAATCTTCTGCACCGCATGTCCATCCATCCGCACATCCCCATTGTCTTTGCCATCACCGACCACCTTTTGTCCCAGACTAACGAGTCTGGACTATCGCACATACCTCCAGACTACCAATTCTCGGTCCGGATTACCTTCAGACCCTCTCCTTCTTCCTCAGACCACCTTCCATCCAGCATACCACCTCTGCTTTTGGACCTCCTTATAGGGACGAATGAACGTACCCTTCACATATAGGAAAGTTAACCAGAACTTTCTGTTGTTTCTTCAACTGGAGCCCACTGCAAGGGAGGTTCTAGAGGTGCCCCGGAAATTTTCACAGTCCTTTTTCTCTTGATGATCCTGAGGCATACGCACCAAGGGAACACTTACCAACCATCACAGATTTTTTTTACCATCACATTTCATTCTGTTTAGACATCACTTTGTCACACTCCGGACTGCATCTGGCAGTTTTCCTTTAGCATTTGCAATCATCCCCTACGTTACCCGATGCTCCGGACTCATCCCATCACTCATCCATCATCGTTTCCTCCTTTTCCAGCAACGACCATCCCTTATTACATACTTGCCACCGTTGTGTCATTTACCACACTGCCTTCTAAGTCCAACCCATATCTGCATCCCTTTTTCTACGCCTCCACCACCATTTATGTACCGAGTCTATTTTTAGCATGAACCGGCTGACATACCTGATCTGTCATGATGACTAACCCATTCCTCAGACTACCGATCCGTGGATCGCCCAATGCACCCCTATTCGATGGGACACTGACTAACCTCCTGAACTTTTTAGACAACATCGAAGACCTAGTCAACTTGGTCAGACTACCAAAGTCTGCACTAACCCAAGCTGCAATCCGGTATGCCAAGCTCGACGAGGCAGAGCTCTGGGAAACACTTCCTGAAGCTGAAGCCATCCCACCTGATTGGGAGTCATTCGTCATTGCTGTCCTGAAGCTCTACCCCGGATATGAGAAGGGGAGAGGATCCTGTCACACGCTGAGTCTGGTCTGCATCAAAAGTACCCTGCGGACACTGTCATCGCCACCATTATCCTTACCACCCATGACATCATCACCGCCACCGTCGCCACCATCACCACTGTCGCTTCTGCCACCGCTGTCTATTCTGTCGCCAACAGTCAATCCAGGACCATCCTGGATCCCATTGCCAACCCGTCCGTCTATGCAACCACTACCCCAGATCCCATTGCCAACCTGTCCGTCTATGCAACCACTACCCCGGACTATCCCATCACCTGCCATGCCGTCACCACTGCCAAAGCCTTCGCATCACAAACCGTCCTCCAACCGTCATCATCTCAAGCAGTCCGTTCGCCCTCGTCAGACCAGTTATTATGGACCGAAACTGGTCTCTATCTTTTCATTGATGCTGACCACCCCCAAGGACTTCGTGTCGTCCGCCTACGTCGCCAAGTGCGCATTCTGTGATGAGCCACATCACTTTGTCTGTCGCTGCCCGTACGTATCTGGATACATTCGCTCCGGAAAGGTCATATGTGGACCAGACCAGCATTTGTATCTCCCAAATGGCGCTCATATTCCGCACCTCACTGGCTGCACATGTATCCGATCAAGTATAGACCAACTGACGTCCACAGCATCATCATGCTTGTCACCACCTTGTCGTGTCCGGACCGCTTACCAATCTGTGTCTGTTGCATCACCGTCCGTAGCCGCTAACTGTTATCCACAGACGAAACTGACGATTCTGGATGCAGCATACACTGACCCGCTGTTCAACATGTACCTCATCAAGGCCTGGAATGACTACCAGGTAGACTGGACACACACCTGCATGCACCAGACCAGCAATGATACCACCCGACGCAAGACAGACACTGAAATCGCCGCCGACACGTTCAACCAACACACCCAGACCGACACCGATGCCAACAAGGCAACCACCACCATGGCCATGAGTCATGGCTCCGGTCATCACAGACCGGATAGCACAGTTCCATTCGATCGTACCATACCTGTTCCCTCCACTTTACATGACGCCGATCAATTACCATCCGTTTCCCACCGCATTGTATCTCTCTTTTCACTTTCATCATCGCCTTCACCACCACATTCTTCTACACACCCAGACCGGTCGTTTTCTTCATATCTGCTTGTCTCTTACCGTCCACCAGACTATCCATCTGTTCATCATTTGTCCAACCGGCCATATTACAGTTTCAATCCATCGTTTTCTGTTTGGAACCCCCTATGGACCACTTCCTTTCGTTGAAACACCCCTACCCATTTTCCCCCATTTAAACCGTAACTGCATGATGGTCAGGGGACCATCAATCTAACATCACTGGGGGGGGAGGCTTGCTCCTCTCACCTCAGTTCGATTTTTTTCATTTTTGTAGTTCAATCCGATGTTTATTGAGTCACGCACACATGTGTCAATTATACTGTCCGTATCCACACATATCAGTTCCATCCCGGTCTTCATCCGGTGCAATCTGTTTCATCCCAGTCTTTGCCTGGTGTCGTCGTTTCCCTATCCATCTGTCGAAAAAGACTAAAAATGCATATACATACGCATAGACCGCCGCTCCCGTTTGCTACATACCTTGCACGATGTCATCATGATGATCTCGCCGATACCACCATCATTCCAACGCGTCTCTTACCCATCTGTACATAGATATTCATTTTGACCACGCTCTGAGACACCGCACACGTGTTGTTCCGTTTTTGTTCGAAGACCTGTCCGTTGGGCATCACACAGGAGTAGATGTCGAAAGTCGAGCGAAGAAGACAAGTCGAGTCAGAACCTCGCATCGGACTATGTTTCTATCCATTCCTGTCATTTCCTTCATATTTACATCATTTCGTTCCATTTTCGTTACCTATGCTTCGTTTTCACGCAGACCACATGCACCCGGACTACCAACCTGGATCCAGACCACAGACTGACGCTACCACTACCAATGCACAGATGCACCCAGACAGTCACCGGACTGACACATATGTACGATGCACCATCACGCATGAGAAGAGCATGTGAACCATCCACAGACTATCCATTGTCCAATCCACCACCATTGCTGTCGCTCATACCACATCACGCACGTCATATTGCACAGACCCATGCATCATCCATCTCACTTCCATCACCATCACCCTGTTGTCAATCCAGTTGCACATCATACCCCATCGACCCACACACTCATCGTCGCATTGTCATCCGTCTGTCCAATCCACATCTGTCCATCCGCGTCATCACCAGAGTTGTACACCACCACATCCTCACATCGCACTGTCCCCATGAGCCACATCACGTATCACATGGACTCACGCATCACCCCATTGAGTTGTTGACTGGGGACAGTCAGCATTTAAAGTACCCTGCGGATGTAGAGATCTGGGGATCTCTGTTCTCGTATAGGAGCATATCCGACATCTATCCGATCCATCCAGGACTATCCAAGTCCATCCGAGTCTATCTGAGTCCGTCCGAGTCAATCTGGTCCACATTGTCTTAGTCTGGTCCATGTCGGTTTCACCTTATCACTTTGTAGTCATTTCGATATATCCTTTTCGGTCTCAGACATATGTCACCGTCATCACAATGTATCATTTCATATTCCCTCTGCTTTTTAGAGTTTGTACTTGTCGTTTCATCAACCCTTCACAGTCCAGGATATGCCCAGACTATAAAGTCTTGTACATCCCATTTGAAATAGGTGGTTGGTTTTCCTCGCACAAATCTTCCACACTGCACATCCATCCATCTGCACGTCCCCATCGTCTTCACCATCACCGACCACCTTTTGTCCTGGACTAACGAGTCTGGACTATCGCACATACCTCCGGACTACTGATTCTCAGTCCGGATTACCTTCAGACCCTCTCCTTCTTCCTCAGACCACCTTCTATCCAGCATACCACCTCCGCTTTTGGACCTCCTTATAGGGACGAACGAACGTACCCTTCACATATAGGAAAGTTAACCAGAACTTTCCATTGTTTCTTCAACGTTATCCTCAGACTCCCTTGGCTCTACTCCATGAACCCCCAGATCAACTGGTTCAAACAAACAATTGACATTCCAGAATCCTGTGATCAATCCAAAACTCTCTTCCAGGAAC
The DNA here is from genome assembly GCA_038093795.1 of Retiboletus fuscus. Classification (NCBI taxonomy): domain Eukaryota; kingdom Fungi; phylum Basidiomycota; class Agaricomycetes; order Boletales; family Boletaceae; genus Retiboletus; species Retiboletus fuscus. The sequence continues at coordinate 6,101 of JBBPSV010000598.1, forward strand.
ACAATGTCGCTACCTCTGAGTACAGTGACCGATTCAAAAGACCCAGCTTTGACTGGACCCCCCCACACCAAGTTAAGGTCAACTGTGTTGACCATGCCTGACTCTATGAATATCTCAACGAAGAATCAGAGAGTGAGTTCTATCAAAGAGCTCATGACCACTATTGCATAGGACGGATCCAACGGTGTGGATCCTGGTTCTACCCCTTAGGCTCTCCAGTCATCGCCAAGATCACCTCTGCCATGCAGCTTGTGCAGGCAGAATTCAACGAGAAACCTGAGGTTATCCTCCCAATGGAGTACAAGCAGTTCCGAAAGGTGTTTGAAGAATGACCTATTGGCCAACTTCCACCAGAATGGACTTACGATCACGAGATTAACCTTAAAGAGGGCTTCGAACCCAAGATAGGCAAGTTATACCCACTCTCACCACAGGAATGTGAAGCCACCAAAGCCTTCCTAGAAGAGAATCTCCAGTCTGGTGCCATCTGCCTCTTGAACTCACCCCAGGCATCCCCCTTCTTCTTTGTTCAGAAGAAGGAGCTCGACCCCACTGGCAATCCCAAGCTTCAACCCTGTATGGACTATCAAAAGCTCAACAACCAGACCATCTGAGACATGTATCCCCTTCCTAGAATTGATGACCTCATTAACAAGGTACAGGACACAAAGGTCTTCACCAAGTTCAACATCCAGTGGGGGTACAACAACATCTGAATCAAAGAAGGACATCAATGGAAAGGTGCCTTCCTTATCCACAAGGGCCTTTTTGAACCAATGGTCATGTTCTTCAGAATGACCAACTCCCCTGCCATGTTCCAGCGATTCATGAACAACTCGTTCTGGGACATGATCTCCAAAGGATGGCTTGTCATCTATATGGATGACCTCCTTATCTTCTCTCCAGACAACCAGCTCCACACTGAGCGAACCAAGAGGGTCCTCCAACAAATGGAAGAGCTTGACCTCCACCTCTGCTTATCCAAATGTTCTTTTGCCATGGAACAGCTAGATTACCTTGGAATGATCCTCCCTCTAGGAAAGCTCACCATGGACCCTGTCAAGCTTGACAGGATTACCTTGTGGCCAGTGCTGACCTCTGTCAAAGAAGTCCAGTCCTTCCTTGGATTTGCCAACTACTATCAGCAGTTCATCCCAGACTACTCCACCATCGCCTGCCCCCTCATCAACCTCACCAAGAAAACTCAACCTTGGTGTTGGGACCGACCACAGGAAACTGCGTTCCAACACCTTAAGGAACTCTTCCTCTCCAAACCCGTCCTTCAACTCCCAGACCCCGCTGTACCATTCATCATTGTGACCAATGCCTCTGGCATGGCCATGGGTGGCATCCTTCTCCAGACTGACAAGAATGGTGCCTGGCACCCCTGCTCATATCTGTCCTAGTCGTTTTCCCCCGCAGAACACAACTACAACATCCATGATTGTGAACTCCTCACAATCATCTGCACCTTGAAATCCTGGTGGCATCTCCTGTTATGACTTGACCTGGCCCCGTTTATTTCTTTCTTCTCTTTTACTCAGCCTAGCCTCGATGGATCACTATCCATCTTGTCTGGCGTTACCCAGACCACTCTCACATGGCACATAGGTCACTATTCCCACGGACCACATCATATATTCATTTCCGACTAATGACCCCGCTGTCATTGTCACTTCGGGCTGTTCCGGCCACTTCTTCGTTTCATGATAATCTTTGATAGACAGCTGCTTCTGATCAACACTGATCGACAGATCCACAGTGGATGTGACTCGCTTTGACTCATCCCAAGTCCTTTCACTTCCCCGAGTCACATCTCTTTTCATCCCACGTTCATCCACATGTTCCATAGGGTTCCAACCCTTTCTATAGCCCGAGTATATAAACAGTAGTCTTGATGCTTGTACTCCTTAAGCTAGAGCTACTCAATCATACCTTTGAGATAACTCCTATGCTTGATCTCCCAAGACCAGGATAAGATTCGTCCTCCTTGGACTCATCGTATCCTTCAACGCTGAGCATGCTCTTCATAAGCAGATCCCTCGCCCGAAGGTCTTTGTCGTACCGTAGCATCTAGAACGCTGGTACTCCTTAGTCCCAGAAACCCCCTTTGAGTTTGCGCTCGACCCTACCCGGGCCAAGCATAACAAAAGCTCTAGCTTACCACATCACGGCTACCATCGAGTAGGCCCTCCTCCTCAGCCCAACCGCCACCGATCTCCACTTCGTGGAGAGCCACAGAACAGCAAACTGCTGAATCCTCAGAATCATCGGACTCAGAAGCTTCCACTGAGAACTCTGATAACCCCGACCCTGACCTTGAGCTATGCTCCCCTAATGAGGAAGCAGAATCACAAGAACTCTCTAGACTACTGTCTCACCAGCTTTCAGCAGGAGCAGTTATCCCCCGCAGCCCTACCCCACCATCGCCAACCCCGATCGCTCAAAGTGGTCGTATATTCCCAGCCACAGCACCAGCCGCCCCCCAGCCTCAGACTCCCACTATGGGAACCAAGCCCATGGAAATCTGCCTCGGAGTCCCAGAAGACTTCGATGGAAACCTCACGAGAGCGAAGCCCTGGCTACGCTCAGTACAACTGTACCTATCCATCAATGCAGAAACTTACAATGACGATGCTAGGCGAATCGCCTATGCACTCTCTTTCATGAAGAAGGGTACGGCATCCACCTGGGCTGACACCTTCAGAGAATCCAAGATCTCAGGTGGAGGCTTCTCTCTCGGGAAGTGGTCCGACTTCGTAAGCGAATTCGAAGGAGTTTTCTCCCACTCAGAATCGGTTACCAACGCACTCACTTGGCTTGCTACCAAGCAAATGATCCCAGGAAAGAAGGACAAGTTTTCCCCTTCCTTAGCTAACTACACCGCCCAGTTTAGGTCCAAGGTGTCTGCTGCAGGAGTGACTGATGATTCAGTTCTAGTCTCCTATTACTCTGCGGGAATACCCGAAGATCTGATGTTTGATGTTCTCCGAATGGAGAACCCCCCCACTAAAGTCACCGACTGGTACAAGAAGGTGGCTCTCTTTGACTCCCACCGCCGCTGAGCTCGAGGCATCACCCAGCAACACAAGAAGCCTGGTACTCCGTACATACCGACTTATTCCAAGAAAGAAGAAAAGGACCCTGACGCCATGGACATTGACGCGGTCCGTCTTCCCCCTAAGCTCACTGAAGCTGAAAGGCAGAAGTGTTTCAAGGAAGGCTGTTGCCTCCAATGCTGCCAGACTGGCCACATGGCAAAGGAGTGCAAGGCCTATGATTCTTCCAAGAACCCCAAGAAAGCCTGAAAGGTCAGGAAGGATGACATTCCTGAGCTAGCCGACTGCGAGGACGATGACGAAGCCAAGTTGGTAGCTAGGATTTCCTTCTCCTGAAAGGATTTTTAGAACAGAGGATCCCGTCAACGCGGACTCCTCCTAAGTGTGCCAATGTACTTGTATCTGAAACTCGCAAATCCATGCAGATTCCAGTTCAGCTCATTGTACCTGTGCACACCCTCAAAGCCGTTGACACCCGCGCCCTGCTCGACAGCAGTGCCGACATCTCTTGCATCGACTGGGATTTCGTGCGAAAACACAAACTTCCCATCACTAAACTACCGAAACCCATCCCAGTTCGGAACGTCGACCAATCCAGCAACTCCCACAGGGCTATCCAATTCACCTGTACCCTCTATGCTAACACTGGAGGGATTACTCAGAAGGTTCTCTTCCACGTCATGTCCTGCGGAAGTGAGAACATCATCCTCGGACTCCCCTGGCTCTGCTCCACCAATCCAAAGATCGACTGGTTCAAACAGACGATCGATATCCTCGAGTCCTGTGACCAATCCAAGGTTCTCTTTCAGGAACACAATGTCGCCACCTCCGAGTACAGCGATCGATTCAGATGACCCAGCTTTGACTGGACCCCCCCACGCCAAGTTAAGGTCAACTGTGTCGACCATGCCCGACTCTACGAGTATCTTGATGAAGAGTCGGAGAACGAGTTTTGCCAGAGAGCTCATGACCATTATCACATAGGCCGGATCCAACGGTGTGGATCGCGGTTTTACCCCTTGGGCTCTCCAGTCATCGCCAAGATCACCTCCGCCATGCAACTCGCACAAGTGGAGTTCAACAAGAAACCTGAGGTCACCCTCCCAGCGGAGTATGAGCAGTTCCGAAAGGTGTTTGAAGAACGACCAATCGGACAACTCCCACCGGAACAGACTTATGACCACGAGATTAACCTCAAGAAAGGCTTTGAACCCAAGATTGGTAAACTATACCTGTTATCCCCGTGGGAACGTGACGCCACTGAAGCCTTCTTAGAAGAGAATCTCCGGTCCAGTGCTATCCGCCCTTCGAACTCTCCCCAAGCATCCCCTTTCTTCTTTGTCCAGAAGAAGGAGCTCAACCCTGACAGCAACCCCAAGCTTCGACCCTGCATGGACTACCGGAAGCTTAATGACCAGACCATTCGCAATGCATACCCCTTACCCTGGATCAACGACCTTATTAACAAGGTACAAGACGTGAAGGTCTTCACTAAGTTCGACGTCCGATGGGGTTACAACAACGTCCAGATCAAGGATGGACACCAATGGAAAGGTGCCTTCCTTACCCACAAGGGCTTCTTCGAGCCTATGGTCATGTTCTTCTGAATGACCAACTCCCCAGCCACATTCCAACGATTCATGAATGACTCATTCCGGGACATGATTTCTGAAGGATGGCTCATCATTTATATGGACGACCTTTTTATCTTCTCTCCCAACGAGCAGCTCCACACCGAACGGACTAGGAGAGTCCTTCAACGAATGGAGGAGCTTGATCTCCACCTTCGCTTATCCAAATGTGCCTTTGCCATGGAACAAGTTGATTATCTTGGCATGATCCTCTCCCCTGGAAAGCTTGCTATGGACTCCATCAAGCTTGACGGAATCACCTCTTGGCCTGCCCCCACCTCAGTTAAAGAAGTCTGGTCATTCCTCAGATTTGCCAATTACTATAGGCAGTTCATCCTGGACTACTCCACCATCGCTCGCCCCCTCATAGACCTTACCAAGAAAACCCAACCCTGGCACTGGGACTCGTCACAGGAAGCCACGTTCCGCTGTTTAAAGGAACTCTTCCTCTCCAAACCCGTGCTCTGCCTCCCTGACCCTAGCGCACCCTTCGCCATTGTGACCGACGCCTCTGGCATGGCCACAGGCAGCATTCTTTTACAGACTGACGAGAATGGTGCTTGGCACCCATGCTCCTACCTCTCCCAGTCGTTCTCCCCTGCCGAATGAAACTACGACATCCACGATTGTGAACTTCTTGCCATCATCCGGGCCTTGAAGTCCTGGCGTCACCTCCTCTACAGCTCGTGTTCCCCGGTTCAAGTCTTCACTGACCATAAGAACCTCACGTACTTCTGAGCCCCCCAGAACCTCAACTGTCGACAAGCCCGCTGTTACGCTTGGCCCAGGTAGGGTTGAGCGTAGACTCAAGGGGAGTTCTAAGGACTGAGGAGTACCAGCATTCTTGATGCTATGGTACGACAAGGACCTTTGGGCGAGGAATCTGCTTACTAAGAGCATGCTCAGCGTCGAAGGATACGATGGGTCCGAGATGGACGAGTCTTATCCCTGTCTTGGGAGATCGAGCGTAGGAGATATCTCAAGAGTATGATTGAGTAGCTCTAGCTTAGGGAATACAAGCATAGAGGCTAGGGTTTATATACTCTGGTCATAGAAGGTCATGGAACCGCATGGAACGGGCGGGAGAACGAGGAACCAAGGGAGATGTGACTCGGGAATCGTAAGGGCTCGGGATGAGTCGAAATGAGTCACATCTGCTGCGGATCTGTCGATCGGTGTCGATCAGAAGCAGCTGTCGATCAAAGATTATCATGAAACGAAGAAGTGGCCAGAATGGCCCGAAGCGACAATGACAGCGGGATCATTAGTCAGAAATGAAACGTATGATACGGTCCATGGGATAGCCTACGTGCCGTGAGAGATGGGAGCCCGGGTGACGCCAGGCAAGGCAGATAGCGATCTGCCGAGACTAAGCTAAGTAAAAGAAAGAAATAAATGGGGCCAGGTCAAGTCGTAACATTACCCCCCTCTTACGCTCCGCAATACCACTTGAGGAACTTCATAAGTCAATGTAGCCCCCGTTGGGGGAACCTGTGACGTTGGCATAGGCCGTGTCGTCCCACACATCGTCTGTAAAATCGAGCTCTGGTTCATCCTGAATGCGGGACGCAAGTGGGCGAGGTCGCGGACGGTGTGACCTTCGTGACGAGCGAGAGGAGCTAGAGGATGGGGATGATGAGGACGGAGTGGCGGGGCGAGGGTGACGACGGAGTGGACATTGATTCTGAATGTGTCCGGGGCGCATGCAGAGACAGAACAGGCACTTGTACTCTGGGCAGTCAATGCGCCAGTGTCCAAGGTGGTGACAGTGAAAGCAGGAGGCGTTGTAAAGGGGGTGGTCTGTGGTAAGGCTGATCTCACCTTCGTTCATGAGATGAACTCGTTCGAGTCGGTTGATGAGGTTGACCTCGCTTGGTGATAACAGGGAGGACGACACAGACGGCGTCAGAGCAACAGGCTCAGCCGGCGAGGGAACGAGGATGGTTTCGACTGGTAGAATGGGTCGAACGGGGGGAAGGGAGAGACCAGCTTTGGCGAGGTCCTGCAAATAGCATTCTATGTCAGTGACGAAATCCAGTATGTCGAGCTGGTGCATGGCCGATAAAAGGTACGAGCGGATGCAGCGGGCTACAAGGCGCAACTGGGTGGAGAAAAACTCCAACTGGGCATTTGTGGAGGTAAAGGAGGCGATGGGGTCGAGATGAGAGACCTGTAAAAAGGCTAGGTATAAGGATTCAAGAGGAGAATCTACATCTAAATGTGCCTGCATGGTAGCTGCGAGGCGGGAGTCGCGGAGGCGAGTCTGGAGGAGACATCCGGACTCGCAAGACAGCAGGTTGGACCAGAGAGTATATGTGAAGCGTGGTACATTAACGGAAAGGATGGTCTTGGGCTTCTCTTCCTCATCGAGGACCGAGGGCCATGGGAGAGGCGTAGTGTTCCATCCGGGGGTGGCAGAGTTACTAATGGAGTCCTCAGTGAGGACCATAGGGGGGTGTATAGTGGGAATGGAGAGTTCCTGGGCAAGGGGAGAAGAATCATCGACTCCCTCAAGAGCGGGGAGAGTGGAGTCGGTGAAGGTAATGGAAGACTCAGTGAGGAAAGACTCGGTGGACGGGGAGTAAGACATGCTAAGAGGTGTAAAAGGCGTGATAGAGCTCAGTTGGTGATTCTCACGTAGAGACCAGCACGTAGAGTTCTAGGGAGGGAAGACCTTGGGGTGAAGCTTCTTATAGCTTCGAAGGATTGCTTGGGCATGTTTAAACTCCCATTCCGGGAGCCAGGTGTCGTCGGAGGCGGTGAAACCGTGCCAGCGGACAAGGAATTGTTGGTTGACAGCAGAACCCCAGTGTCGTACAATCTTTTCAATTTCGTACTGCTCTTCCCCATCGATAAGGTCAGGCGGGGGTGATGGGAAGTTGGGGCCATGCATGGAGTTTTCCTTGTAGGGTGTGAGGAGCGAGGCATGGAAGACCAGATGTATTTTCCATGTCTTGGGGAGGCGGAGTTGATACATGATCGGGGACAATACCTTAACAATGGTAAAGGGTCCTTTGCGTTTCGGGGCGAACTTTGGGTGAGTCAGGTTGCATTTCAAATTTCTGGCCTCGAGCCAGACTTGGTCACCTTTCTCGAACAGAATGAAATTCTTTTTGTTCCGAGAAGCCATGACCTGCCTTGCTAGTTCATGTGCAGCAAGGGCTTCTTGGCGGGCTGCAGTGAGTTCCTTGATACAATCTTCCACAGCGGGGAGATCCGTGAGTGGGAGGACAGTGGGAACCGGAGTAGGTTCATATCCTATCATTAGGTAAAACGGGGATTTACCGGTGACGGAATGAGGGCAGTGATTGTGAGCAAATTCGGCGTGGATCATCCAATCAGCCCACATGATGGGGTTGTTCCCCACAAAGATCCATAAGTAGGTCTCGAGTTCCTGATTGATCCGCTCGGTTTCCCCATCAGTCTGGGGGTGGTACGCAGTAGATAACATGAGGGAACATCCGAGAAGCCTACCGAGTTCTTTTGCGAAGCGAGAAGCGAATTGGGGGCCTCGATCAGAGATGATCTTCTCATAGAGGCCGAATCTAGGGTAAACCTTCTTAAAGTAGAGGGTTGCAACGTCTTCTGCAGTAGTGGTCTTGGTGGTAGGGCAGAAAATAGCCCCCTTCAAAGATGCGAAGTCAGCCCAGACTATTACAGCCGTGAAACCATTGGACTCGGGGAGATCCGTGATCATATTGCAGGAGATCTGTTGAAAGGGGCGAGTGGCGGTGGACTTGTTGGGGGTGAGCGGAGGGGTCGTGGGGTGGGTATTGACCTTGTGTTGCTGACATAGGGCACAACCCTCGACATACTTGCGAACGTACTGGGCCAAACCAGGCCACCAGAACTCGCTCGCAACAAGCTGCCAGGTTTTGAGGAAACCCGGGTGTCCAGCAGACTCGTGGTCGTGGCAACGCTGCAGGATGGACTTATGCAGTCCAGCGACAGGGGGGATATAGACACGACCCTGATACGTTAGAACCCCTTCGTGAAGTTGCCAGTTGCTAAGATGAGAGCGAAAGGCGGTGGGGATAGAGCCGTCAAAGGCCTGAAGAGTTTGGAGAAACAGGGGGTCGTCCTTTGATGTGGTCTTAATGTGATCCCGGAGGGTGGAATCAATGAGGCAGACAAAGATGGAGTCCGGGAGGAGGACTGTCTGAATGTTGTCCAGTGCATGGGCAAGGAAGTCCGGGCGGCGTGATAGAGCGTCTGGACCGGCGAGAAGAGATCCGGGGACGTGAATCATTTTGTAGTCGAAGTCCGCGAGGTCTAGCAACCAGCGGGCCTGTCGACGGTTGAGATTCTGAGGAGCGCAGAAGTAGGTGAGGTTCTTATGGTTGGTGAAGACCTGAACTGGCGAGGACGAGCCGTGGAGGAGGTGACGCCAGGATTTTAAGGCACGGATGATGGCGAGGAGCTCCCGGTCGTGAATATTGTAGTTGCGCTCGGCAGGAGAGAAGGACTGGGACAGGTATGAGCAAGGGTGCCAAGTACCATTCTCATCGGTCTGGAGTAGAATGCCACCCATGGCCACGCCTGAGGCGTCGGTCGCGATGGCAAATGGTGCGCTGGGATTGGGGAGTCGAAGTACGGGTTTGGAGAGGAAAAGTTCCTTCAGATGAAGGAATGTGGTTTCCTGTGGAGCGTCCCAATGCCAGGGTTGGGTCTTCTTAGTGAGGTCTATGAGGGGGCGAGCAATGGTAGAGTAGTCCGGAATAAACTGCCGGTAGTAGTTGGCAAATCCTAGAAAGGACCGGACTTCTTTGACTGAGGTCGGGGCGGGCCAAGAGGTGATTCCGTCGAGTTTGATGGGGTCCATGGCAAGCTTACTGGGGGATAGGATCATACCGAGATAGTCCACCTGGTCCGTGGCGAAGGAGCACTTGGATAGGCGAAGATGGAGATCTAGTTCTTCCATACGTTGAAGAACTCACTTAGTCCATTTGGTGTGAAGCTGTTCGTCCAGGGAGAAGATAAGGAGGTCGTCCATATAGATGACGAGTGTTACGCATGACCCGGGTAGGGTCGCGTGTAGACCTGAGGGTAAGCTGCCTTCTAGGACTCGGGCTATAGTAGTCCAGGGAACGGACTACTAGAGGTGAGTGAGGGCGCGAGAAGGTGAGTTCTCACATTCTAAGGCTACATGGTGGGCGGCTTGGTCGAGGGTCGGGACGGCCTTCAGGCAGGAGTTCTGGTGAAGGCGTTTGGGATTACTAGGGTGTCTA
>JBBPSV010000600.1:0-16004 GCA_038093795.1 Retiboletus fuscus
CCAGACTGCGTCGCGATATGCTCGATCGGTTTGGTGATGTGGTGGAGTTGGAGGTGCATTGGTGGTCGTTAAGTCGAAATAGACGCGATCTGTCACTTATCTATGTCGACAGCGAGCGTGGCACGATATATAGGTTCTGCTAAACGATTTATGGCAATGACACAATGGCATGTCTCGGATACACAGTCCAGTGATAGCCGAACCAGATAGGCACGCTCCACATCGGATCGACCCGTTCATGATAAGGATTATATCCCCCCGTCCGCCATACGCACTTCACTTCTACTGCTACAGTGCTGCATAGCTGAACCGATCAGAAATGAGTTTTCATGGACGAACATGTCGATCATAATTGAAAGGACTGACAAAAGTGAAGAGGTAAATTGATGGCCACAGATTCGGACTCTCCGAGAGATCTCGCTTCCCGATCATGATGAATAAAGTCCCATGTGAGCGAGGACAGCAGCAACGTTTCTGCCCTCCGGCCTGGCGAACTTGAAGGCTGTCAAAACAGCCGGGGACGAGTTCTTGAGGTCTGTGTGTTCCACTCGACCCCAGCCGAAGCCAGTACTGATAGTAATACTACGGCTGGAGCGACGTTCTAAATCGCGTCAACATAGAAAAGAAGCGTAGCTACATGTACTGTTCGACAACGCGCAAGTAGACCGTGCTTTAGACGGAAATGGAATGTCGGCTCTGGCAGCGGCGCCATGTTCTCCCTCGATGAACGGCTCACAACAGACGGATATGACCTCCAATTTGGCACAAACGTCCTAGGTACGCCTGCCTCGATTCCACCCCACCCCATCCTCCACTATGCACGACATCCCTCCAAGCTTCCCTACACCCACATAGGACACCACTACTTTGCGGAACTTCTCCTTCCGTAAATGATCGCCACCGCCAAGACGACCTCGGACGGCAAGACCCGCATCGTCACCACCTCTTCGGCTGGTCACCTCTTTGGTGACCTCGGCTTTGACACGTTCAAAGACCCAGAGTGACGAAAACGCAACTCCAATGTGCTCTACTGCCAGAGTAAATTCATACGTCCCACAACCCTGTTCTCCGAATCGACCGAACCCGTCATGACGCGAACGCGAACGGTAGGCAAACGTGGTGGCGGCGCTAGAGCTGGCACGGCGATACAGCGATCAGGGTATCGTATCCACCTTTCTCAACCCCGGGAACATCAAGTCGGATCTCCAGCGCTACGTTCCCTCGTTCATGGGATCCATCATGGTACGTCGACGATCCCATGCATCATGAACTGACCCATGATGCGATTGCGGCAGAATCACATAGTCCTGTATGATACGCCGTTTGGCGCGTTGACACAGTTATATTCTGGGACGATGCCGGAGGGAGCGGTACTCGGCGGTAAAGTGTGTTTGCCGTTCGTGTCGCGCATCCGCGTGAGGTACTAAGCGTCTTTCGAGCACTTCGTCCCTTGGGAACGTGTCGGTACCCTTTTGAAGGAGACACAAGACCCCCAGGTTGGTGAGAGACTTTGGGATCGGCTCGAGGGGCAAGTCAAAGATGTGTGAAGGGATAGTAGCAGCAAAGAAAGTCTGGATAGTTCGTGCATCACTTGAACCAACCACCCGTGATGTCATTTTTGGTCCTCTCACCCCCCTGCTAGCATCCTCTAAACCATCCCTACAGAAGCAATGAGCTGTGCTTGACTGAACTACAGTTGACCATACCTTTCCTTTGGCCATCTCCAAACCTTCCAATCTTGCTCGGTTCCTCAGATACGGTGTGGATACAACTATCCGAGATCGGATAAGCGGATGTTGTCATGCTCGGTTGTATAACAGTACCATTCTGAATGTTAATGCTTTTAAGGCGAATAGTAAGCGCAAGGTGAACGACTTTAGTTGTTGCGCCAAGTTTGAAAAAAAGGTGTGCCGATCCATACAATAGGGAATCAACAGGGTCCAAACTGCGATGACGACCACCTTGAACGGCAGCGGTGGATCAGAACGTGACGTGTGCGGCCTACCAGTAATGCATTGCAGCAGGGATCTTGAGCTGTTCTGGTCACCAGGCTAGGTCTCGAACCAGGTAGAACCCAAGTAACTCAAGAAACATGACTTTGATAGACGAGCTTCTTGAACGAGCCCTTAAAGGAAGAAGTAGGCACATGTCACGAGTGAATGGAACAGCAGCACGATCGCGTACATACCCTGACATCTCGGGCATAACCGGATAAGTATCGACATCTTAGTCTGCACATAGCCGTAAACAAATTCTGCATTGGAAAAAGACAAAGTCAGCGCTACCTGTAGATTAAGTTGTCAATGCTTACCCGATCGTGCCCGAGGTGCGAGGAATGCATTTGAAAGATGCCAGCATCAAGACGATATGGTCCGCTCCCTTTTCGCAGCTGCATAAAGAGCCAAAAATCCCGAGTGACAGTTTTCCAGCTGCTTCTGAGCCCTCTCACTGGCACCTCTGATTCGTGCCCAACAGGTCATTCTGCCATACATACCTGATCGTCATGCGTATCCGATCATCTTCGCTCGCCGCTTTCACATTATACCTCGGTGCTGCGGTGGCTGCAGTTATCCCGAATGGCGGCGACATCGCTTCCCGAGATGATGCAATAAGCAAAGGTACATACGACTTCGACAATCACGTGCTCCAAATGAAGGTGACGATGGTACAAAAAGGTCGCCTGGGTGGTCGAACACCGCAGGCGGTTGGCAATGACAGTGGCGCAGGTGGGAGCGCAGTTGGTGTAGAGTTCATACCGTGACCTCCCGCAGTCGAGAATGCCGTCCCTGTTATAGGTGGGGCCGTAGTTGGAGAGGCTGCGGGATCACCTTCAGACGATCCGGTTCCCGTAGGTTATTAGCCTTGGCCAAAACGGACAAGTGGCCGTTGGTGACGAGTAGAGGCTGGTCATCGTTTGGAAACAGTGGATAGTGTTCGATGGGGTCTCGGAGTAGTCCCGAGTGTAATTAACTGCGGAACAAAGCTCGACTCGAAATGACTGTCTGTCTTTGGGTTTGCGAAACGATCTAAACGAATGTTTTGTCGTGCAACGCTACAGACGAAGCAAGTAAAGTGAACTTGGGATGGCAGCATTCCAGAGTCAGACAAGTGGCATACCAAGTCGTCCCTCGAAGGCGTGTCGCCGCATTGGATACGTGCTGGCCGATTTTTCGGCCATGTCGTTCGTCACGCATGCCTTGATGACGACGAAGCTGAAGATAGCTGAAAGTAAGAAGCGACTAACCTAACCTTGCAAGACGAACGGCGACCTGCTCACACCCGTTCTCCGTCTCCCAGCAAATCATCCAACGTGTGTTTATGGTGGTGGGTCTTGGGGTGCTTGAGCATCTGTGAAGTCTGGCACTAAAAGATGGTACTCATGGCAGTGCGACCATAGTTGGAGGGGTCCCGATGCTTGTCGTTGCGTCATCATCCCACTTGCTTTTAGGTGCTGCTGCTAATTCTAACAAGAACAGGTTGATCCCGACTTCAAATTCCAACAAACTGCATCAAGGGTTTTGAGCACACGGATCCAGGGAGCAACACCCTTGAAAGTCATGGTCCTCAAAGTCATTGCTTGCGGGAGCCCAACGAAAAAGCGACAAGGCTGTTAGCGAAAACTCTTCTGTTTGCCGTGATACTGCCGGTGTACCTTGAAGAGAGGATAATACTATTGGCACGGTGCATGACGACATGGGCATGTGGGGGATGTGCGTCTCGCCGACATGGGTGTGGGAGCCACGTGTGCTCAAGGGCTAGGATGGTTCTATTAGCGCAAGACAGGCGGTGTGATTGTTCGAAATACAAGGTCGATGGAATACAAGCTGGAAAGACCTGTCCAGGTTGACAGAAAACCCGCCTTCTCTGATTCTCAACTGTCGTCTCCATGGCTCGCATGTGTGTGTGACGAGCTCCCCGCTTGGTGCTACAGAATCGAAAAGGCCAGGAAGTGTGAACGTGAGGACGGCAAACAGACAAGAAAGCAATCGCGAAAACGAACACGAAAAAGCAAGAAAACAGTGACTCAGATAGAGAAGACAAATCGAGATGGGACCCACCTGCCTCAACTTTGCCAAATGTATCTTGAGCGTCTCCGCGTAATTCTCGAATCCCAGCGTGGCCATGGCATACAGGATGTCCTCTCCTCCGATCGTCTTGCGCTTTTCCATGTGGCATTTTTCGGCCGCTTCCGAGGTGATGAAGCTGATGAACTCGGAAACGCATTCTTGGACACATTCTTTGGCGTCTTTGGCGATTTTGGCGGTAGAGGGCACGGATTGTTTCATGATGCGGGAGACGTTGGCGATCTGGAGTTTTGGTTGAGCGACGTGGCTCGACGTGACGAGGATGGCGAGCTTACGGGGAGGAAACGGTCCTGTTCTCTGTACTCTCCCACTTCCTGTTCGGTGATCGGTGCAGGCGGGGGTGCCTCTGGCGGGGTCGTCTCATCCGCGGTAGTCGCGCCATCTTCTGGCTGAGGCGCGAGCTCTGGCTGGATATCCGCCATGGGGTTGACGAATTTTAAGGTTGTGGTGAGAGCGTCGTACCCTTTCCCAGTCGACGAGGTTCAACCGAAAAAAAGTCCAGACATGGATCACACGACAACATCCCAGCTCAAAAAAAACTACAGGGGCTATCGGCGACATATGTACGACGACGTTGATTGGCCAAGAAACGTTTATTTATCTATTCAACCTTCATTCCTCATCCGACCAGGGCACCAACGGAATAAAACGCCGCGTTTGTGTACGCCCAAACTAGACAATAAAACGTGTGACGTGGTACAAAAATGGCAACGTGAACTTTTCGACTCACCCTGGATATCTGTGCTCGGCGATCACGCAAGCTCATCGATTTGGGTGGCGATGCATCGGGATTTGAGGAAAGCGGATCGGATAAGGGCGGTGGACCGTGAACCGGTTCTACTTGAGGGACATCAGGCACATTGTCTCGCGGTTGTGAAGGCTGTTCCAGAGAGGGCTGGGCCATGTTTATGCTTGTTTCGTTCGGTTTGTGACCTGTCGCAAGTGGCACAGGAGAAGACCGTGGAGAGGATGAGATAGAGAAGACATCAGTTAGGTTCGCTTCCAGAATTTCCTCGATCTTGGTTGTTTTCGACATGGCGTCCTCACCCGATAGTCCAGCTACGCCGCGTAGTCCCATGGTAGACTTGTCGGTGGCCAAAGGAATATCATGTTGTGGATTGATCGTCGGATCTTGTAAGTCAGAGCGAGCGTGCTCGAGGGGTTGAAGAGGTGGTCTTGACATCAGAGTTGGGATGGTTGAAGGACCACCAGCAGCCCGAAGAGTCTCAAGACGACGCATATATCCATGCGACGTCAAGCTCAAATGGTTTCTCATGTGGTGTTGAATCCTTGGGGCGTTGCTGCCTGAAGGCAAAAGTAAATCAGAGAGGGGCTGTCTCGGGGTTCGGGGTGTCTGCAGAAGATGAGGTGTATCGCCTGAATTCGTCAGAGGTACTGCCAAAAATTTTCGAGGCAACTGAGCATCCCCTGCATGATACGTCGCTCCTTCGATGCGGGTCCGTTTGAGGTTGAGGCGACGTCCTCCGTGACTGCGACCATCCAAGGGCGAGGAGGCGGGTACATTGATTTCTTGTGGACCAAGCATTGACGCATTCGATCGCTTGCGCCGTGAGCTGGACATCGACTTGCTCAAGGACCCTACCCGAGTCGACGACCCTGCGCATCCATGTCCATGCGCGAATTCGGCAATCAGCGTCGATCCGACGCTCTCGACGCTCTTCGTCATCGTCGACACCGCGTTGGCCACCATGTCAGACAGCGCAGCCCTGATCTGGTCCATCTGGGGAGGAATGCCGTGGATGATGGGTACGAGCGGCAGAACGGCACTCATCAGAGAGTTTTGCTGATCCTGGATGGACTGCATCGCATGAGCGTGCGTCTGGAGGAGCTGTGTAAATCTGTCAGTACCTCATCGATACGATACCTGTATACCAACCGCTTGAAGCGCATCTATGCGCTTTTCCAATGCCTGCACCGACTTTTCTGTCGAGGCTTGTGAGACGCGGACGAGATCGAGAGCGGGCGCTTGCGCAGGCGTCCCGACGTGTGCCTTCATCTCCGTCTGACATCTGTTCGCTTCATCGAGCACGTCAACGAGGAACAGCGCACCCCCACGCATGTGCGAGCGTACCTATCTCGAGTATCTCAGTGAGGACCTTGTCGCGCTCAACGTCGAGGAGCTTGTTGGCATTCACGATCTGGGTTCTGCAGTCGTCGACGCGCTGCAAGAGACCGTCGAGTCTTGTGGAGAACTTTTCGAGGTTGACTTGGGTGTCGTGGATGAGCATGCGCATGGACGTCCCGGTCTTGTCCTGAGGCGCGATGGGCGGAATTTGCGAGGGCAAGTCGGTCGACGTCGCATCTTTGCGCAGAAGATGCGCCCAGAGCAGGTTACCAGCCATGGAAAGGGAAAGACGTTGGCGTAGTGGTCCAAGTTTTTATGCAAGTAGAATGAGAATATGGATAAGGCTGCCACCAGAGACACTAACAGCAGCATGGCGCAGAGGAAGCGCGCGGGGCTCATAACCCCGAGGTCACTCGATCGAAACGAGTTGCTGCTATGTTTATTTTTCGTCTTCGTTTATGTATTACAACCATTCCAAACTGGATCATTCGTATGTACATAGCAACCATCCACTAGTCGCCCGTCAAGCATTCCTTTTGCTGTAATTTATAATGCTGAGAGCATGTCAACTAAATGCATTGAAGATCAGACAAACAAGACAGAATAATTGTGATTGAGGGAGGCCTACTTAAACCCCAACAAATCATCCACTATCTCGCCAACTCCCGCAGTTATGGGGCCGATGGTGTTTACCACTCCTTCGAGCAGCCCGCTGTCGCGGGAAGAGATGTCGGTGCCGTCCGGGATAACTGCAGCCGCTGCTGCAACACTGTAGTATAACGCGAAAGCGACGAGCGAGAATGCGGCGCGCATGATGATTGGGTGCAGAATATTATGGTGCGTCCAAACGAGAGATCCTGACTGAGAGGGCTCAGAAGATGCTGGGGATGCGTCGCTCGGGTCGTTCAGATTTTTATGCACTCCTGGAAGCGAGCAAAGGCCAGACAGACTATACCATTCGGCGACTAGCTTAATCCTGGCATCTTTCTGCCAATGCTTTCTGAAGCGGGCTTTGGGATGGTTTGTGCTCGTTTCTTTTTTGGGAGGACCATTAATTCCTTTCCTGACCGTCCTGGCGGACTATGCCATTTGATGACATAGCTCGATCCTAGCATCTTCTGGTGCATTCCTTACGGCACGCACTCAATTGTGCCACATCTGCAAAACCACAGAAATGAAATAAACGGTCGGTTAGGTTACGAGAGGTTACATAGCTTACGTTTCGTAGGTAAGCAGTCTCTGATTGGTTGGAGATTACTTGGCAGAGATATACACACAGATATATCAGCACAGTTCCGATAATCTATATTCATGGTGTGAACTAAAAATCGTCGTCCTCGGGAATTTCCGCAACCCCAGGACCAAGTACACTATGGCTACATGCAATCAATAGAGTACAGAATTCTACAAAGTTATTCCATGACACTGAATCAGCATGAACGACATGGGAAATGAAACAAAAAACCTCTGTATAGACTTGGGACAAATGTTCAGAATAAGAATTGTTGGCAAGAACACCTGTAGCACGAACTTCGAGGGCTACAACGAATGACATAGCTACTAAAGCCACAAGTGGTGCCATGCCTGCAGGCTGCAAGACATCACTGCACTTTAGCGTTCTCCATACAACATGAGAGATAGCACTTCAAATACAAGCATGCTCAAAATAGAACATCATGCCCTAGGAAATGAGATACTGGCTGATACTGCAATAAGAAAAGTAAACTTACATTGTCAATTATGTGTAAAAACATAAAATTTTCCTGAGTGAGAAGTGCAGCGATGGACTGCTGTCAGTGGGATACCTCATCACCATCAGCCACCCCTTGAAGGGGCTGCTGCAAGCCGAAAAGTAGATCAATGGTGCTCTCTGTGTATTTGTGAAAGGCAGAAACGGTTTCCCACATAATATCGACACCTCTCTTGTGGACTTTGATGGGAGGGGTGTGTGTACCGAGAACAGTGTCCAATGCTGTGTTGGCCACAGTCCAAATAACATTGTTGTATTCTTCCCTTGGGGGTGACAAAGCATTGCTGGTGAACATGCTGTGATACAGGTTTTTCTTCATGCACAGAAGTAACACCCTGTGTTGTTGCTTCATGAGGAACTCAGATGGGGGAAGGGTTGGCCCAGAGAGAGGAAGTGAGGGAGGCACTGCTGCTGGGGGTGATGGCATTGCTGGAGTATACTTGCGCTGTTTCAGTGTGGCCATGATACTCTAGTAAGTGGTTAGCTTTCAAATGGCTTTAGGATGGGTGAAAACAAATACTGATATAACATTGCTCTGCTTAGATGAGTTTGTTGTACCCTCTTTTGCATGGATGGGAAGATGTGTGATGCTGTAGCTATTTGTCACTTGAGGTGGGAGGTCTTCAACATGGGTTTGGGACGTTGAAGCATGTGGTGCCGAATATGATGCTGAATAGCCCATGTCATGTTGAACCGTGACCTGCATGAGGCCTTGTTGGGTGAAGCCTGAGAGCCCTGTGTCAAATAGAAATCCATGTGGTACAGGGTGAGACAGTTGGATATCAAAATTATCAAGACCAAGGGAGGGAAATATTGTGTCTGCAAGCTAATAAAAACTAATGAAGGAGAAGTCATAGCTATGACACACCAGTATCCAAGGCACTGGGTTCTTGGTGACCAGTTGATGATGCGCTGATATTGTGATGGTAGGACAGGGGTACTGTTATGCTTCACCCACAGGGTTAAGCGTGAACTCAAGGAGTCAAGCGGACAAAGGGGGGTGTTGGAAGCTTTGGACGATGCAGAGGGCTTCTAGCCATGGTGCTACTAGAAGGTCTACCTTGCTGAAAGGTGAAGGTGGCTAGGGGACCTAGAACTGGGATCTTAGCGGAGTCTGCAGTAACTCGTAGATTGAGTAGATCAAGCTTAGGGTTGCAGGTTGAGTACTATGATTTAAATAGGTGAGCCAAGTTGGTTATGGGATAAGCAAAAGAATATGGTGGAACACTGAGGAACAAGCATGAGTCAGCACTGACGTATCATCAAAATGAATAGAATGTCGTGGAACATATGAGTAATACAAGGATAAAAGATGTCATCAGGCAGGGCTGGAACAGTGAGACAAGTTTCTTAAGGTAAAGGCAAGAGGCATAAGTGTAAGAGAAGAGTGCATGGTATGCAGTACAAGATGGAAATGGAGGAAAATGTAACATTACCCCCCCACGAGGGTCAAGATGCTGTTGCAGACCAATTACAAGTCACAAGCCCCCATAGCAGGCAAGCTGGTCATGTTGGTGAAGGCCATGTTGTCCCAGATATCATTGTCCACTCCCTGGTCCAAGTCAGGAGAGTGGGAGCAATGGCAAGGGCAGCTGGGGACCATGTGCCAAGTCCCATAGGGGCAGCGGGGTCCATAGTATGAGTGGTGGGGCAAGGAGGAATGTGACAAGTGAGAGGAGGAGGGAGAGGAAGAGGGCGAGGGCAGCGGAGGAGCATGGTGCAGAGGGCACTGTTGTTGACTGTGGCCGGGATGGGAATGAAGGCAAATTGGGCATTGATATGCCCCACACTGGACATGCTGATAACCAAGGTGATGGCATTGGAAGCAGGCCTCATGAAAACAGGGGTGTGTAGATAGGAGGGGGGTATTGCCAAAGTTTCCAGTCCATTGTGCCTTAATGTGTTTGATGATGTTGAGTTCCTTGGCATTAAGGGGAGAGGAGGAAGCCAAGGGGTGGAGGTGGAGATGGAACCCAGGTGGGTGTACCAAGCAAGGTCTTGGAGGTAGCGATCTAGATCCTCCATAAACTCGAGCATGCCGAGTTGGTAGAAGGCGAGGATAAGGTTGGTTTCCATCTCCATCTGAATGTGGGAAATGGTGTGATCCCAGATGGCAGCATGGGCATTGGCAGAGGGACTACAGACAACTGTAGAAAGGTGGGCAACTTGGAGGGTGGTGAGATAGAGTGAGTGAAGGGTGGAGCCATAGTCAAGATGTGTGCTGATAGGGACAGCATACCATGGGTCACGGATGAAGCAGAGGAGCACCTGAGATTGGGTGTCAGATGGGAGATCTGAGTGTACCCGATGGGCGTACTCCAGGAGGTCAATGGATTCGATGGTACCTAGGTAGGTGGCAAGGCATATGGGGGGCTCGATGAGCTCAGGGACAGTGATGGGAGGACAGCTACCCCACCCAGGGGTGGCAACTCGAGAGGAGGGGGATGAGGTATCATCAATGATCATATTGTTGGGGCTCAGAATGGAAGGAGGTGTAGCGTATGAAGAGTCAGAAGAATGAAGATCTGAGATGATAGAAGGCATAGGAGGAGGATGAGGAAGGCGAGAGTCAGGAGTTGAGGAGGGGACATCTCCTCCATCAGAACCATCTGAGATGGTGAGAGAAGAAGCAGTATCAAGGATAGAATCATAACTAGATTTGGAAGGTGGTGAAGCAATGACATGGGGAGGAGTTGGGAGGATGATTTCTGGGGCATCAGAACAGGGCATATTTCACGAGTGGAAGAGGTGAGTTAGGTGGATTGAGGGGAAAAGTCCTTAGGACGTTGTTTCTTATAGGCATCCAGGAGGAGTTTGGAATTTTTGAGGTTCTGCTCAGGTTCCCAGGAGTCATCCTTTGCCGAATACCCCTTCCAACAGATCAAGAACTGCCAACAGGAAGGAGGGCCCTGATGACAGAGGATGCAATCCATGAGGTATTCTTCTTCAGGGCTGACATGGTTAAGAGGGGGTCATGGAAAATTCAGGCCATGGACCTGGGTCTCCTTGGCAGGGGAGAGAAGGGAGGTGTGGAAAACAGGATGGATTCTCCAGTTTTTAGGGAGGTATTGTAGAAACTCGTACGTCTCTAGTGTCGTATTTCATCATTTCACCACATCCTACAGACTATCCCTCATTGTGTACACTCCATCCAGTCATCGTTTACCTACTCTGGTCCATCCCTCCTCACCTGGTCTTCTAGTCCTCGGTTAGGCCTGTCTGGTCTATTAGTCCTTTCATTCAGTCTGCGTCGGTCTCCTTTCATACCACTTACAAGTAGTTATCTTTACCCCTTTCATTTGTTGTCATCATTTATAGCTACCATTTGTCATCACCTTCGCTTTGTTTTATAGTTAGAGTTTGTGTTCCTTATCCCTGACAGTCCTGAGAAATGCCTGGACTATAAAGTCTTGTACCTTTGGTTTTCAAATACATCTTTTTGGATCTTTCGACTTCTGAGGATCAAAGGATCCTCTTCACACATGCATGCATACATGTACTCATCACCATCATCATCTCCACCGTCTTCCATGTTGCTTTCCCCTCAGACTCACGTGTCTGGACTATCATATCTACCATCAGACTACCTTTCTCACTACTGGACTATCATTCTCTTCTCTGGACACACATCTGGAATATCCTCCCTCCTGGACCATTCCCTTCTGGCACTTCACCTCCGCCTTGAACCCTCTTTGGGGATGAACCCATTGCACCCCTCACCCTTTATACTACCTGAACTTCTCCATAGGAGCTGAGTTTGTTGTTCTTCAGTGTAAACGATAGGAGAGGGGGGGAAAGAACCTTGACAATTTCAAATGGTCCTTTGCAATGTGGAAGGAATTTGAGGTCCTTCTGAAGTCGATGGAGATTCCTTGCTTCAAGCCACACCTTGTCTCCAAGGGTGAAAGGTTTAAATTTCTGCCTCGTTCGAGAGGCCATCATACTTCAAGTGAGCTCGTGGGTGGTGAGGGCTTCATCCCTGGCCTTAGTAAGTTGGGAGAGATGTAATTCTACTGCAGGGAGGTTTGAGGAGGCCAAGACAGAGGGGAGGGCCCTAGGTTTGTAACCCATCTGGAGGAAGAATGGGGATCAGTTGGTGACAGAATGCAGGTGGTGGTTGTGTGCAAATTCAGTGAAGGTCAAAAGTTCCATCCATGATGTGGGGTTATCCCTGCAGAAGATCTGAAGGTAAGTTTCGAGTTCCTGGTTGGTATGCTCTGTTTGTCCATCAGTCTGTGGGTGGTACACGGTGGATAGGTGGAGGTTGTAGTTCAGGATCCATCCCATTTCCTTGGTGAAGGCAGACAAGAATTGAGGACCCCTATCTGAGATGACATGGTTGAAGAGGCCGAAGTGACAATAGACTTTGTGAAAATAAAGAGAGGCTATATTGGCAGCAGAGGCCAACTTAGTGGTTGGACAGAATATTGCTCCTTTAAAAGCATGATCCACCCATACTACTATCGAATCCTTTCCATCAGAGATTGAAAGGTCTGTGATCAGGTCGACCAAGATGTCTTGAAAGGGGTGAGATGTGGAGGTTGCAATGGGGGTGAGAGGCAGAGTAGTGGGATGAGTGTTGGCCTTGCATTGTTGACACACTGCACATCCTTCCACATAGTTTTGGACAAACGAGGCTAGACCAGGCCACCAAAACTCGGCAGAAACCAGTTGGCGGGTTTTGAGATATCCCAGATGACCAGCCATTTCGTGGTCATGGCAGTGTTGCAAGATTTCCCTCCAAAGGTCTCCTTCAGGGGGAACATACACCCAGTCTTGGTATGTGAGCACTCCTTCACAACTCTGCTAATCAGAGAGTTGGGAGCAAAATGCGGAAGGAATTTTCTTGTCAACCACCTGAAGGGAGGTGAGGGCGAATGGATCTGAGGCTGAGGCTGAGTGGATTTTAGTGGAAAGGGCAAGATCAATGATGTTGACAAAAGGGGATGGAGGAAGGAGCGTTGAAGAACAACAAACCCAGCTCCTAAGGAGAAGACCAGGTAGTATAAAAGGTGAGGGGTGCGATGGGTTCGTCCCCAAAGAGGGTTCAAGGCGGAGGTGAAGTGCCAGAAGGGAATGGTTCAGGAGGGATGATATTCTGGACATGTGTCCAGGGAAGAAGGCGGTAGTCCAGTAGTGAAAAAGGTAGTCCAATGGTAGATATGATAGTCCAGACATGTGAGTCCGAGAGGAGAGCAACATAGAAGACGGTGGGGATGATGATGGCAATGGGTACATGTGTGCATGCATGCATGGAGAGGATCCTTTGATCCTTAGAAGTTGAAAGATCCAAAAGGATGGCAAAAAGTGTATTTGAAACCAAGGGTACAAGACTTTATAGTCTGGGCATTTCCCAGGACTGTCAGGGACAAGGAGTATGAACTCTAACTAAGCAAAGGCAATAACAATGGTAGCAATAAGGGATGATGACAAGTGAAAGGAGTAAAAATAACTACTTGTCAGTGATATGAAAGGAGACCAACGAAGACCAAATGAAAGAATTAATAGACCAGACAGGACTAACCAAGGACTAGAAGACTGTTACGCTTTGCCGAGGGGCTAGGCATGGTCTCAAAGGAGTCAAGCAGACGAGGTTGGTGTCAGAAGCTTGGACAATGCAAAGTGACTCTAGCTGTGGGGCTACTAGAGGACTCCCCTGTGCTGTAATAGCGAGAGGGGTGGACAAGGACTGAGGCGAGGGATCTGGCAAAGTCCACGAGAACTCATAGATTGAGAAGATCAAGCTTAGGGTTACAAGTCGAGTACTATGGTTTAAATAGATGAGCCATGGTAACACAATGGAACACGATGGAATGTCAAGGAATAGGAATGAGTAAGGCATAGAACTGAGTGGAACATTGAGGAACATATGAGTAATACAATGGGGAAAGATATCGTCGGATGTGGGTCGAATGCAGAGACAAGAAGGTACACAGTGAAAGAGTAGTCATGAAGTGTAGTATGAAGGAAAAACGTAACATTACCCCCCAACGAGGGTCAAGACACCGTTGCAGACATTTCACAGGTCACATGCCCCCATAGCAGGCGAACCAGTCACGTTGGCAAAGGTGGTGTCGTCCCAGATGTCGTTATCCACTCCAGAGTCCAAGTCCAGAGAGTGGGAGCGGCGGCGAGGGTGGCTGGGGACCATGTGCTGGGTACCATGGGTTTGGCGGGGTCCATGGTAAGAGCGGTGGGACGAGGAAGGGTGCAACGAGTGCGAGGAGGCGGAAGAGGTTGAGGGCAAGGGCAGCAGAGGAGTGCAGCACAGAGGGCACTGCTGCTGAGAGTGGCCAGGACGGAAACAGTGGCAAATCGGGCACTGATAGACCCCACACTGGACACACTGGTGACCGAGGCGGTGACATTGGAAGCAGGCCTTGTGAAAGCAAGGATGGGACGGGGGAAGAGGGGTGTTGCCAAAGTTTCCTGTCCAGCGGGCTTCAATGCGCTCAATGACGTTGAGCTCATCAGAGTTCAGAGGGGATGAGGATGCCGAGGGGGTGGATGCCATGGTAGGGCCAAGGTGAGTGTAGCGCGCGAGGTCCTGGAGGTACCTATCCAAATCTGCCATGAATTCCGGCATACTGAGTTGATAGAGGGCAAGGAGAAGGTTGGTCTCCAGTTCCATCTGGATGTGAGATAATGTGTAGTTGTGGAAGGTGGTGTTGGCATCTGTGGAGGTGGTAGGGGCACGCACAAGGGAGGTGATGCGAGCGACCTGGAGAGTAGCAAGGTAGAGGGAGTGCAGTGCAGAGCCATAGTCAAGGTGCGCGCCGATGGGGACAGTGTACCTGGGGTCTCGGAGGAAACGGAGGAGGGTGTGGGATTCTGCATCTGTGAGGAGGTCGGGGCACACCCAATGGGCATGTTCAGGGAGGTCCACAGACTCTATTGTGCTGAGATATGCCACAAGGCGAACAGGGGGTTTGGCAAGTTCAGGGATGGAGATAGCAGGTCGGCTTCCCCAGCTGGAAGTAGCCACGCGAGAAGTAGGGGAGGAGGTGTCATCAACAATCATAGCATGGGGGCTCAGAATGGAAGGAGGCGTATGCCAGGAAGGAGAAGAAGAAATACTTGAGAGGCTAGAAGGCATAGGATGAGAAGTAGAAAGGCCAGGCTGAGGAGCTGGAGCGGGGTGAACCTCTCTGTTGGAATGGTCGGAGAGGGTGAGAGAAGAGACAGTATCAAGTACAGAATCAGTAACAGATTCAGAAGGCGTTGGAGTAGGGCAGCGGGAAGGGATAGGAAGAATGATTTTGGGGGCATCAGAGCAAGGCATTATAGTGGTGTTGGAGATGTTAGGTGGATGAGGGAGGGAAATCCTTAGGATAGTGCCTTTTATAGGCAGTGAGGAGGAGTTTGGAATGTTTCAAATTCCACTCAGGTTCCCAAGAGTCATCTTTAGCTGAGTATCCTTTCCAGCAGATCAAGAAACACTGTCAGGAAGGAGGTCCCTGATGATGGAGAATTTGGTCCACGAGGTACTCTTCTTCAGGACCTACGTGGTCAGGAGGGGGTCTAGGGAAGTTTGGACCATGGACAGAAGTTTCCATGACAGGAGAGAGAAGGGAGGCATGGAAAACGGGGTGGATTTTCCAAGTTTTGGGGAGGCATAGACGATAAACAATAGGAGAGAGAACCTTAACAATTTCGAATGGCCCTTCTCATTTCAGAAGAAACTTGGGATCTTTCCAAAGGCGGTGGAGGTTCCTGGCTTTCAGCCAGACCTTATCTTCCAGGGCAAAGGGTTTGAAACGTTGTCGGATTCGGGAGACCATAGTCATCCTGGCTAGTTCATGGGCAGCTCAGGCTTCATCTCTGGCCTTAGTAAGCTGGGAGAGACGAAGTTCAACTGTGGGGAGGTTGGAGGAGGAGAGGATAGAGGGGAGCGGTTTCGGTTCATATCCCATTTGAAGGAAGAACGGAGATTGGTTGATGACAGAATGGGGATGGTGGTTGTGGGCAAATTCGGCAAAAGTCAGGAGCTCAGTCCATGAGGTAGGGTTGTCTCCGCAGAAGATCCGAAGATAAGTCTTGAGTTCTTGATTCGTTCGCTCCGTCTGACCATTGGTTTGCGGGT
>JBBPSV010000602.1:0-15962 GCA_038093795.1 Retiboletus fuscus
GGCGATAGTAAAGGCATACTGCTTTTCAGCTGGTTGGTCAGACATGTACGTGCAAATTGAACTCCGCTGCATGCATGTGCACACACACTCAGCTGCACCTGGGGTCCTTCCCGGCTATCCCCGAGGCACAACTTTCGAAAATGCGTTTTCCATAGAGATTTGCAAACGGCTGTAATAATTGCTAAGGTAGCACTGCCTTTTCCAAAGGTGCACCCTTGACCTTTGGAAATGGCGGTGCTGCCGTCCACACATGCATTCAACAAACCATCAATTTCCGTATGGAGTAAGTGTATATATGTAGATGAATTGACGATGAAAGTTGAAATTTGAAAACTGATCATGATGACAGTTCTGTTTGCTAGTGAATTTTGTGGTGTCACTACTAGGCTGTCACTTAGACCCTACACAGCGGATAGATCAATATTTAAGGCAGACCTAAATGTTATACCAAATGTGTAGACTAAAATTCAAATTTACTTACCTGTTTGCACACTGACTGTACTTCAAATTTGGTCTGGCAAGCAAATGGTGGTATTAATTTGTAGTTCGGGCACACATTCTGTCACTGCCAAAACTTGAATTCAAACAATAAATATTGCCCTTGCACAAATGGGGGTGCAAATTTAGAATTTGTTATCTGAGTTGGTGACCGGATGATTTTTCAAGTTTGGTCACTATCTATATGGTGGTTCAAACTTGAAAGATTGATAAAAATACAGTCTGTTATGAAACTTCCGATTTGGACCTTGGTGAAAATTCAAATACTTTATTTTAAGTTTGGGCTAGGTCGAAATGAATCACCTGACAGGCTCGCCCAGCTCATTACCCGACCCGGGCTGACTGTCGCCCATTAATTGCCCAAACTGCTGTGGTCGCCCTCATACAAGACACATGGCAGCAATGCCGGCAAGCAATGACAGATATGTACAGGGACAATCAACATACCCTGCTGGATTGCACAGTGACAAGAATGTTGCCTGCTGCCACTTGAAAGAAGATGGCATTGAGTCCAGTTTGGCAAAGACTATCTACCCAAATGAACCAACACCAACTAAGGCACTGACGTTGCATGTAAAAAGCCTGTATGAGATTGATGACAATAGATACAAGAATGTTGCAATGAGGCATGTGTAAACCAATCAATCCTGTTGGGACAGACCCATCAGCCATACTAGTATTGCATGTGATATCATGCAAACATACCCGACACAATGGGAGGACAACCACGCTGTCAGCTGAGACTGGCCAACTCACATAATGACCCATTACCCAGGAAATCTTGACATGTTCCAGCTTCTCTACAAGCTGCGCCGGATAAAGCTTTGCTGGAAAATGAGGGTAAGCACTGAAAGCATCATACTTGTGTGTGTTCCCATGAAATGCAGACCACCTTTGAACAGCAAATGCCATTGTGCTGTCCATCTCATAGATGTATTTGATATCACCTGGTGCTGCCAGAAGTGACTGGTTACCATTTGAATAGAACATCACTTGGGAATTGCCAAGGTTAGTGGATGACTGGCTGTAAGTAATGCCAGCATGATTCAGGTGGGCATGTAGAATGGTGGTACATTGACAGGTGAGCTCAAACAGATCTGGTGGTGTCTTTCTTGCCCTTGCAGTGTCGGGTGGATGCACCTCATCAAAGGGATCAGTTATAGGGTGATCATCGTAAGCCCAATCAAGAAGAACTTTGCATTCCTGAACAGCTGGCAGACAATCAGGTCGAGACAGCCATACACACAACTTGGATCCTTTGAGAAATGAATGATGTATTGTGGTCTCTAATTTGCCTGAAATCAAATCAATACGTGTTTTTGCTCAACTGACATATCAGACTCACTGGACTTGTGGTTGCTGGGGAGCCTCTGCAGGATGCTGATCAATCTTTCAAAGGGAAAGGTCCACCAGGAGTGAACTGGACCAAAAAGAACCAAGTAATCATAGATATGAAATGTGGCATGGTGGTTTGGACAAAGGGCAAGTTCTGGATGAAGAACTTTCAGACTGTCAATGTAACTTGCAATGTATGAGTGATATGCAGTAGCACGTTCCGAAGACATTATGCAAGCACAGCATAGATATACCGCTGACACCAAGTCCATGGTATGGTCCAGGGTAGCCTTGAGGTTCGCATTCAAGGACCAAAGACTAATGAGTGCAGTAGGCAAAAAAAAACAGTAATGAGGGAGCACCACTTGTTGGCTTTGATCATACCTGCTGAAGGATCCCCAAAGTTGTCTGGAATGGACCTAAACCATGATGGTACAGTCATCTCGTGAATGACTTTGTGGAGATGGTCTAAGATGGCATGGGTATCATCCATACCCTGGTCCTCAGTGGGGGCAGATAAGGGCATTTTTCAATGCTATGGGAATTTTAGCTATAGTGATGAATACAATGTTGCATTGGAATGCATACCCATTGGATCAATGCATTCACATAGTTATGTTTGAAAGTCCAAGTCTCCTTGGATGGAGTACACTGAAGCGTCTCACAGACAAACTTTAATGCACGGACATTCTTGCAGAGTAGGGAGTCCTTCAGTTTTTCCATGGAAATTTCAACACCATTGACATGATGAGGTACATCAGCAACAAGAACATTGTGAATAGCCAATACCTGTGAAACTTCTCGACATGACATTGACAGTGATATGGCAATATTGGTGTTGAGGTCAAAGGACAGAGGAAATGCAGGATGCAAAGATCGTAAGTTGGAGGAGCATCTGATTTCTGTTGTAAGGCCAAGAACAGTATGGACATGATGTTGAACTAGACCCTCAAGGATGCAATGCATTGAGTCAATGACAAGTTGCTGAGCAGGATCCCAGTAGGGTAGGTGCCAGAGCTCGGAGTAGCATACACCATGTTCTTTGAAAATCTTCTCACGTTCAGCAGATGTTGGTGCATCTCTCCATTGCTCAGCATATTGGTGCAACTTGTTCCTGTCCCATAGTATCCAGTTGGTGAAGTTGGCCTGGCCATAGCTTGTTTTATGGTAACAGTCGCAAACACTACAAATAAAGTGGCTGCTCACTCCTGCAAGAGCAGAGAGATGGCGAGCTGCAGGCAGGTCACAGACTGCAAGAGCAACTGCACTGCACATTGTGTGACCATTGGGATAATTGGCAGTTTTTGAATACCACACACCTCAGTTCCATGAAGTTGCCAGGTCTTGTATGAGGGGGTGCAAATAGTGGTTCAGATTTTCTTGTGACAGTTGCTTTGGGCCTGGAATAATACCTACCAAGTACATATTTTCTGGTCTATACTGTATCTCTAGGGGCAGATTAAGGCATGCCATGGAGATGATTCTGGATGATGTCCTTGGTCCACATATGCTCATTCCCTCAGTGTTGAAGAAGTCAACATGCAGAGCAAACATGTAGCAACCTTCATCACCCCTATCAACAAATAGTTTGCCTAGCTCAGGGCTAGTGAACTCATGGAGGAATTATGCATCAAATGCATTCTTGACAAAATGTGACTTCTGAGCTGAGAGGGATGTGACGAGTTCATCGCATGACACATCCATGAATGTTTCAATGTCGCCATGCAAGAGTAGATTGCCAAGGAAGTCATTGAAATCGTGATAAAGGAAGGTTTTTTTTGGTCGGGAAGTACCACTGGGAGAGCTCTTGAGCAGTGGCTCTCCACATTGAGCTTCAGGTTTTGGTGAGTGTGTACAATACTGTGGGTAGGTGGGGATGCTCGAGCTGGCAGCATAGACAGGTGGATATGTACAGTGGCACACCATGCAGACAGCGTATGGGATCATCTTGGTATGGAGATTGAGCTTCACAAGTGTGGTTTTGATGGTGGATGGAATCTGTTGAAGAATGTGCTCCTGCAGCATACCAAGCGTCGTCTGGAATGCCTGGAATGTGAGGTAGACGAGGAGGGAAACAGCACCCATGATGAAGTTGCTGTTGCATCTGCTTATGCCCATCATTATTGAACATACTGTATAATCCCTATGAATGTAGCAACCTGAGCAACTGGGTCCATCTGACAGAGTGGAGACTTGAAGTAGCTGTCTAGCATGCAGCATTAATTTAGAATGTGAGGATGGACATCAGATGACTCACCACTGATGACTTCAATGGGATCAGTGTCCGTTTCCATCCATTTCCTTGCCTTGACACTGAGCTCGAGCCTATCTAACCCATCACAGATCTCCTTTTTTCGCATCTTGACAGTATCTGTATCCCTCTTGATAGCTTTGGCAGCTTTTCGGAGAGTCACAAGTTTGCTAATGATATGATCTGTGGCAGCATCTGAATCATCGAACAGAAATCAATGACAATGCTGGGTGTGGGATTCAATATTGGAAAGTAGCTTCATTGCCTTTGCTGAAGCTCAGTGCCTGTCTTTCTTTCCTATTCAGCAGCCACTGATAATTGAAGCAGGGGGCAGAGTAGGTTCACAAGAACTCAAATTGGAAGGGTAGCCAGTGGATGGACTGGTAACTCTTAGGTGACCCAAGGCCTCAGTGACATCAGCAAGGGAGAGTGTCTTGCCAGTTGGACTAGTGATAATGTTGGCACTTGAACATGTTGCCTGAAACTCAGCATGGATATTCCACAGCTTGCTTATGGAGGTGGTTAAACTGGGTCCACTGTCAGTCACAGTTAGGGAAAACAACTGACTTGAAAGATCATCCAGTGGGTCTGAGGAGGGTGAAGTGGCTAGAGCATCCCACAGGTCTGAGGAAGATGAAAAGACAAGAGGGTGGTGTGACTTGTTGGCTTGTTTGGCTTGTACACGGTGAAGGTGTATAGGCAGACTCTTTGCATCCATAAGAACACCATTGGGGTTGGTTGCAATGCACTTGTTGCACTTGCAACACTTCAGGATGGGACACAGAGGTGGCATGTGCTGAAGAACCTAAGTAAGCTGCAGCCAAGGTGCTCTGTTAAGGACTTACCTATGTAGGGAGTACATCATCAAACAGGGGTGGCATGCACTGAATAACCTGAGTGAGCTGTGGTTTAGGCTCTCTATAAAAGGCTCACCTGTGTGGGGAACAATAGGTCACCATAACTGGGGGCTTAGCTTGGCAGGCTAAACATCGACATTTGGGAACAAAGAAAATTTGCTCACTGACCTGTTTAGGAACAACTGATTCAGAACAATGCTTCCTGTTGTTATGCTTGGCCCAGGTAGGATCAAGCATAGACTCAAGGATTGGTTCTGGAACTAAGGAGTACTGTTATGTGTGATCCGGGCAGAGTCACACGTAGACCTGAGGGTAAGCTGCCTTCTAGGACTCAGGCTATAGTAGTCCAGGTAATGGACTACTAGAGGTGAGAGTAGGCGTGAGCACGTGAATCCTCATGTTCTAGGACTACATGATAGGCAGTAGGTTGAGGGTCGAGACGGCCTTCAGACGAGAGTCAAGATGAAGGCGTTGGAATTACAAGGGTGTCTATGATTCTAGGAGGGTACAGTGCAGTAGGTAGAATCAGATAGACTAAGCTAAGGTACTGAGGACTGTGGGGCACCTATTATATAGGGGACAAGTGTGCGCACAGACCGGGTGTCTAAGTATGGTAAACTGGCTGTGGTAAAGCTAAGTAGGGGAGATGTGCCGAATGGATGGGGGGTGCACATCTCTAAAGGAAACAGCAGGATATGACTCGGTGAATGGTAAATGAAATGAGTCATACGTGCTGCGGATCTGTCGATCAGGAAGTGCCCTGTCGATTGATAATCTTGGCTAAGCGAAAGAAGCATCACCTTTGGTGGTAATAGAAGGGATGTGCAAGGTGAGGTTCTAAGAAAGGCTAAAGCTAAGAGAAAGGCGTGTACGCCATTGTCAATGATGGGACTCAGATAGGAGATATCTAAGGATACATGAGTGATCCTACCGAGGGTTTGGCATAGGGTCTGGTCAGGAGGCTGGGGCTCAGCTGAGGTGCCGAGAGACTGGGACAGGTTCCATAGGGAACCGGTAGACTGGGACCAAGAACAGGGGGGTCCGAGGGCTAGGTGCATGTTCGGGGTGAGGCCCAAAAGGGGGCAGTGCGTGGCATGGATGGAAGGCCAGGCCAGGGAGAGGGGCCGAGGTTGGACTTGGCGAGGGAGGTTTGTGATGACATCAGGGGAAGGAGACAGGAGTGGTGTAGCATACTGTCGACCCATGAGGGAGCTATGTCATTGGTCTGGGTGGGAAGTCTAGGGATGGACTGTTGGAGTCCCAGGTTGGAGATGGGGTCTCGGAGGGATGCTCATTTGGTGATGCTCACGAAGAGACCAGTGCTATGAGACTTAGGGGTTCCAGTTAGGCAGAACATGCTATGGTCAGGGAGGGGCCAGGGCGGGCCCAATGTGGGGACTAAGCAGGGGGATGCTTAGTGGGTTCTAGGCAGTGCATAGGCATGGAGTCCGGTGAGGACTAGTGGTGGGCTGGCTGGCTGGATGAGCCAGGACTAGGCTAAGCGAGGGATGAGGTGTGGCTGTGTAAGCCAGGACTAGGACCAAGCAAAGGAAAAACTGTAGGGGCATGATGAATCATAACAAGTACCAGCATTCTAGACACTACAGTATGACTAGGACCTTTGGGCAAGGTATCTGCTCATGAAGAGCACACTTAGCATCAAAGGATATGATGAGTCTGAGAGGACGAGGCTTATCCCGGTCTTGGGAGGTCGAGCATAGGAGTTATCTCAAAGGTATGATTGAGTAGCTCTAGCTTGAGGAGTACAAGCATGTAAACTACTGTTTATATACTCAGGCCATAGAAGGTCATGGAACCCTATGGAATGAGCGGGAAAGCACGGATCTAAAAGAGACATGACTTAGGGAAGTGTAAAGGCTCAGGAGGAGTTGAAACGAGTCATGTCCACTGTGGATCTGTCGATCAAAGATTATCATGAAACAGAGAAGTGGTCAGAATGACCTGAAGTGACAATGACAGTGGGGTCATTAATTGGAAATGAAATGTATGATATGGTCCATGGGATAACGACCTACATGCCGTGAGATAGGAGTCTGGGTAATGCCAGATGAGGCAGATAGCAATCCACAGAGACTTAGTTACTAGGAGAAAAGAAAAGAAATAAACGGGGCCAGGTCAAGTCATAACATTACCCCCCTCTTATGCTCCTCAATGCCACTTGAGGATTTCTAGAGGTTGATGTAGCCCCCATTGGGGGAACCCGTGATGTTGGTGTAGGCTGTGTTGTCCCACACGTCATCTGTAAAGTCGAGCTCTGGCTCATCCTGAATTTGGGACACAAGTAGGCAAGGTCATGGATGGTGCGACTGTTGCGACAAACAGGACAAGCTAGATGAAGATGAGGATGGGATTGCGGGATGGGGACAATGACAGAGAGGGCACTGGTTCTGGATGTGTCCTGGGCACATGTGGAGACAAAACAGGCACTTGTACTCTGGGCAGTTGATGCACCAGTGTCCAAGGCAGTGACAATGAAAACACAATGCGTTGTATAAGGGGTGGTCAGGCATGAGGCTGATCTCACCTTCATTCATTAGGTGAACCCTCTCAAGGTGATCAATAAGGTTAACTTCGCTGGGGGATAGTGGGGAAGATGATGCAGACAGCATCAGAGTGGCAGGCTTGGCCAGCAAAGAAACGAGGATGGTTTTGATGGGGAGAGAGGGTCGAATGAGGGGAGCTGGGAGACCAGCCTTGGCGAGGTCCTGGGTGTAATGTTCAATGTCAGCAACGAAATCCAGCATGTCAAGCTGGTGCATGGCCAATAGGAGGTAAGACTGGATGTGGCAGGCTATGAGGTGGAGCTGGGTAGAGAAAAACTCTGACTGGGCATTGGCAGAGGTAAACGAGGCAATGGGGTCAAGACGTGAGACCT
Source organism: Retiboletus fuscus (assembly GCA_038093795.1). Lineage (NCBI taxonomy): Eukaryota > Fungi > Basidiomycota > Agaricomycetes > Boletales > Boletaceae > Retiboletus > Retiboletus fuscus. Next base: position 7,838 of record JBBPSV010000602.1, read on the forward strand.
GTAAAAAGGCTAAGTACAAAGATTCAAGAGGAGAATCTACATCTAAATGGGCCTGCATCGTAGCGGCCAAGCGGGAATCTTGGAGACAGGTCTGGAGGAGACATCCTGACTTGCACAACAATGGGTCAGATCGAAGGGTGTATGCAAAACAAGGTACATTGACAGAGAGAATTGTCTTGGGTTTCTCTTCCTCTTCAAGGACAGAGGGCCAAGGAAGGGGTGTGGTGTTCCAGCCAGGAGTGACAGTGGTGCTTAGGCAGTTGTCGGCGAGAACCATAGGGGGATGAATGGTAGGAACTGAGAGTTCCTGGGCAAGAGGGGAAGACTCATCGACTTCCTCAAGTGGAGGAAGAGTGGAGTCAGTGAAGGAAGACTCGGTAAGAGAAGACTCGGTGGACAGGGAGTTAGACATGCTACAGGTATCGATGGTTGGTAGGACTCGATTGGTGATGCTCACATAGAGATCAGCACATAGAGTTCTAAGGGGGAAAGACCTTGGGATGAAGCTTCTTATAGCTTCAGAGGATTGCTTGGGTATGTTTGAACTCCCATTCAGGAAGCCAGGTGTCATCGGCGGCAGTGAAACCATGCCAGTGGACAAGGAATTGTTGGTTGACAGCAGAGCCCTGGTGTCATATGATCTTTTCAATTTTGTACTGCTCTTCTCCATCGATAAGGTCAGGTGGGGGTGATGGGAAGTTGGGGCCGTGTACCGAGTTCTCCTTGTAAGGAGTGAGGAGTGAGGTGTGGAAGACCGGATGTATTTTCCATGTCTTGGGGAGGCGGAGTTGATATGTGATTGGGGACAACACCTTGGTAATGGTAAAGGGTCCTTCACGTTTCGGGGTGAATTTCAGGTGAGTCAGGTTACATTTCAAATTTCTGGCCTTGAGCCAGACTTGATCACCTTTCTCAAACAGAGTGAAATTCTTCTTGTTCCAAGAAGCCGTGACTTGCCTAGCTAGTTCATGCACAGCAAGGGCTTCCTGGCAGACTGCAGTAAGTTCTTTGATGCGATCTTCCATGGCAGAAAGATCCATGAGGGGGAGGATGGTGGAGACTGGAGTGGGTTCATATCCCATCATTAGGTAGAATGGGGATTTACCAGTGATGGAATGAGGGCAGTGATTGTGAGCAAATTTGGCATGAATCAGCTGATCAGCCCACGTAGTGGGGTTGTTCCCCACAAAGATCTGCAAGTAAGTCTCGAGCTCCTGATTGATCCATTCCATTTCTCCATCAGTCTGGGGGTGATACACAGTGGATAATGTGAGGGAACATCCAAAAAGCCTACCAAGTTCTTTTGCGAAGTGAGAAGCAAACTGGGGGCCTCGATCTGAGATGATCTTCTCATAGAGACCGAATCTGGGGTAAACCTTTTTGAAATAGAGGACAGCAATGTCCTCTGCTGTGGCATTCTTAGTTGTAGGGCAGAAAACAGCCCCCTTCGAAGATGCAAAGTCAGCCCAGACTATTACAGCTGTGAAACCGTTGGACTCGGGGAGATCCGTGATCATATCGCAAGAAATCTGTTGAAAGGGGCAGGTCGCTGTGGACTTGTTGGGGGTGAGTGGAGGGGTTGTGGGATGGGTGTTGACCTTGTGCTGCTGGCAAAGGGCACAGCCCTCAACATACTTGTGAATGTACTGGGCCAGACCTGGCCACCAGAACTCGCTCACAATGAGCTGTCAAGTCTTAAGGAAACTGGGGTGACCAGCAGACTCATGGTCATGACACCGTTGGAGGATGGATTGTCACAGTCTGGCGACAGGGGGAATATAGACACGACCTTGGTAGGTGAGCACACCTTCATGAAGCTGCCAATCGCTGAGATGGGAGCGGAAGGTAGTAGGGATGAAGCCATCAAAGGCTTGAAGCATCTGGAGGAAGAGGGGATCATCTTTCGACATGGTCTTGATATGGTCTCGCAGTGCGGAGTCAATGAGCCAGACAAATATGGAGTCTGGGAGGAGAACCATTTGGGTATTGTCCGGCACATGTGCTAGAAAATCTGGGTGGCAAGAAAGTGCATCCGGTCCGGCGAGGAGGGATCCTGGGACGTGGATCATCTTGTAGTCAAAGTCTGCAAGGTCGAGTAACCAGTGAGCTTGCCGATGGTTGAGATTCTGGGGTGCGCAGAAGTACATGAGATTCTTGTGATCCGTGAAGACTTGGATCGGGGTGGAGGAGCTGTGTAAGAGGTGGTGCCACGATTTCAAGGCATGGATGATTGCAAGGAGTTCACGATCATGGATGTCATAATTCCATTCAGCGGGAGAAAACGACTGGGATAGATAAGAGCAGGGGTGCCAGGCGCTGTTCTCATTGGTCTGTAAAAGGATGCCTCCGGTGGCCATGCCAGAGGCGTTGGTCGTGATGGCAAAAGGGGCATTGGAATCTGGGAGTCAGAGTACAGGTTTGGAAAGGAAGAGTTCCTTTAGATGAAGGAATGCGGCTTCCTGGGGTTGACCCCACTGCCAAGGTTGGGTTTTCTTAGTGAGATCGATGAGGGGGCGAGCAATGGTGGAGTAGTCCAGGATAAATTGCCAGTAGTAATTGGCAAATCCGAGGAAAGACCGGACTTCTTTGACTGAGGTTGGGGCAGGCCAGGAGGTGATGCTGTCAAGTTTGACAGGATCCATAGCAAGCTTGCTGGGAGAGAGGATCATTCCGAGATAGTCAACCTGTTCTGTGGTGAAGGAACATTTGGACAGTCAGAGATGAAGGTCGAGCTCTTTCATCTGCTGAAGGACTCTCTTAGTCCGTTCAGTGTGAAGCACTTCATCGGGGGAGAAGATAAGGAGGTCGTCCATATAAATGACAAGCCATCCTTCAGAGATCATGTCTCTAAACAAGTCATTCATGAAACATTGAATGTTGTGGGGGAGTTGGTCATTCTGAAGAACATGACCATGGGTTCGAAGAGGCCCTTGTGAGTTAGGAAGGCACCTTTCCATTGGTGTCCTTCTTTGATTCAGACATTGTTGTAACCCCATTGGACGTCGAACTTGGTGAAAACCTTAGCATCTTGTACCTTGTTGATGAGGTCATCAATCCAGAGTAGTGGGTATGTGTCCTGGATGGTCTGGTCATTGAGCTTCTGATAGTCCATGCAGGGTTGGAGCTTGGGGTTACCGTTGGGGTTGAGTTCTTTCTTCTGGATGAAGAAGAAAGGGGATGCTTGGAGGGAATTCGAGGGGCGGATAGCACCAGACTGGAGGTTTTCTTCTAGGAAGGCTTTGGTGGTGTCACATTCTTGCAGGGATAGCAGGTATAGTTTGCCGATCTTGGGTTCGAAGCCTTCCTTAAGGTTAATCTCATGATTGTAAGTCCATTCTGGTGGGAGTTGTCCAATTGGTCATTCTTCGAACACCTTTCGGAACTGTTCATACTCTGCTGGGAGGGTGACCTCGGGTTTCTTGTTGAACTTGGCCTGTGTGAGTTGCATGGCTGAGGTAATCTTGGCGATAACTGGAGAGCCAAGGGGGTAGAATCGGGATCCACACCATTGGATCTGTCCTATACAGTAATGGTCATGAGCTCTCTGGCAGAACTCATTCTCAGATTCTTTGTCAAGATATTCATAGAGTCAGGCATGATCTATGCAGTTGACTTTGACTTGGCGCGGGAGGGTCCAGTTGAAGCTGGATCTCTTGAAGCGATCACTATATTCAGAGGTAGTGACGTTGTGTTCCTGAAAAAGAACCTTGGATTGGTCACAGGACTTGGGGATGTCAATCGTCTGTTTGAACCAGTTGATCTTCAGGTTGGTAGAGCGGAGCCATGGGAGTCCAAGGATAACATTCTCACTTCCACATGACATGATGTGGAAGAGGACTTTCTGTGTGATCCCTCTGGTGTTAGCATAAAGGGTGCAGGTGAATTGGATGGCTCCGTGAGAGTTACTAGATTGGTCGACGTTCCAAATGGGGATGGGTTTCGGTAGTTGGGTGACAGGGAGCTTGTGTTTTCATATGAAGCCCCAGTCTATACAAGAGATATCAGTGCCACTGTCGATCAGGGTGCAGGTGTCAACAGCTTTGAGGGTATGCACAGGTACGATAAGTTGAACTGGGATTTGCATGGATTTGTGAGTCTCAGATACTAGTACATTAGCACACCTAGGAGGAGTCTGCGTTGACGGGGTCCTCCATTCTAAAAATCCTTTCAGGAGAAGGAGATCCTAGCTACTGACTCGACTTTGTCATCGTCCTCACAGTCGGCTAACTCAGGAATGTCATCCTTCTTGACCTTTCAGGTCTTCTTGGAATTTGTGGGGGAGTCATAGGCTTTGCACTCCTTTGCCATATGGCTGGTTTGGTGGCATCAGAGGCAGTGGCCTTCCTTGAAACACTTCTGCCTTTTGGCTTCAGTGAGCTTGGGGGGAAGACGGACCACGTCAATGTCCATGGTGTCAGGGTCCTTTTCTTCCTTCTTGGAATACTGTGGTACGTGCAGGGTACCGGGTTTCTTGTGTTGCTGAATAATCCCTCAGGCTCGTTGGTGATGGGAGTTGAAGAGAGCCTCCTTCTTGTACCAGTCAGCAACTTTGGCGGGGGGGTTCTCCATTCGGAGAATGTCAAACATCAGTTCTTCAGGTATACCTGCAGAGTAATAGGACACTAAGATTGAGTCATCAGATACTCCTGCAGCAGATACCTTGGACCTGAACTGGGTAGTGTAGTTAGCTAAAGAAGGGGAAAACTCGCCCTTCTTTCCTGGGATCATTTGCTTGGTGGCAAGCCAAGTGAGCACATTGGTAACCAATTCTGAATGGGAGAAAACTCCTTCAAATTCAGTAATGAAGTTGGACCACTTCCCAAGGGAGAAGCCTCCGCCTGCAATCTTGGATTCTCAGAAGGTATCAGCCCAAGTGGAAGCTGTATCTTTCTTCATGAAGGAAAGTGCATAGGCGATTCACCTAGCATTGTCGTTGTAAGTCTCTGCGTTGATGGATAGGTACAACTGTACTGAGTGTAGCCAAGGCTTTGCTTTCATGAGGTTTTTGTCAAAGTCCTCAGGGACTCCGAGGCAGATTTCTGTGGGCTTGGTTCCCATAGTGGGAGTCTGGGGCTGGGGGGCAGCTGGTATCATGGCTGGGAATATCTGACCGCTTTGAGTGATCAGAGTTGGTGACGGTGGGGTGGGACTGTGAGGAATAACTGCTTCTGCTGAAAGCTGGTGAGACAGTAACTGTGCGAGTTCTTGTGATTCTGCTTCCATGGAGGGAGAGCATAGCTCGAGGTCAAGGTCAGGGTTATCAGAGCCTTCAGTGGAGACTTCTGAGTCCGATGATTCTGAGGATTCAGCAGCTTGCTGTTCTGTGGCTCTCCACGAGGTGGAGATTAGTGGCAGTCAGGCTGAGGAGGAGGGCCTACTCGATGGTAGCCGCGACGTGGTAAGCTAGAGCTTTTGTTATGCTTGGCCTGGGTAGGGTCAAGCATAGACTCAAGGATTGGTTCTAGAACTAAGGAGTACCAGCGTTCTAGATGCTACGGTATGACTAGGACCTTCGGGCGAGGTATCTGCTCACGAAGAGCACACTCAGCATCGAAGGATACAATGAGTCCAAGAGAACAAGACTTATCCCGGTCTTGGGAGATTGAGCGTAGGAGTTATCTCAAAGGTATGATTGAGTAGCTCTAGCTTGAGGAGTACAAGCATGTAAACTACTATTTATATACTCAGGCCATAGAAGGTCATGGAACCCTATGGAATGAGCGGGAAAGCACGGGTCTAAAAGAGACATGACTCAGGGAAGCGTAAAGACTTGGAAGGAGTCAAAATGAGTCATGTCCACTGCAGATCTGTCAATCAATGTCAATCAGAAGCAGCTGTCAATCAAAGATTATTATGAATCAGAGAAGCAGTCAGAACGACCCAAAGCAACAATGACAGCAGGGTCATTAATCGGAAATGAAATGTATGATATGGTCCATGGGATAACAACCTACATGCCGTGAGATAGGAGTCTGGGTAATGCCAGACGAGGTGGATAGCGATCTGCAGAGACTTAGTTACTAGGAGAAAAGAAAAGAAATAAACAGGGCCAGGTCAAGTCATAACACTCATTAGTACCAATGGCAATGTTGTTACATACCTGCAAGCATCTTAGACTGATGCTGTCAAGCTGATATCTATGACAGTGATGCATGGTAAGTATAAGATGGGTAGTGGGCATATACCATTTCCAATCACTGAGCAACAGTTCCAATATCGTCATTACAAGTAGATTACATTATCACTTCTGTCCCTGTCCTCTGTGTCAGTCTTGGTGCTCTCAAAAATCCTCTGGTTCACTACCTGGGCCAATTGCATGAAGTGCTGTGCCAATTCCTCCAGGGTGAGGGTGCTCAGTTCCTCAACAAGTTCCTCAACTTCCTTGGCAACTTCTGGCTCATGTATGTTGTGAGCCACTGCTAGCCACCCAGACTTGAGCCCTACATTTTTGACATCATCCAGTGATGAATGGTCTATGAGTGCTTGCTCATACAGGAGTGAGCACCAGTGGGTTATTTGCAGTACATTCTTTACCAAATTGACAATATTATCCTATTTGAATAATTCAGTAATGCTATCATTAAATGAAAATCTACTGACCGAGTACATGACATTGAACTGGACCCCAAACCAGAACAATCCCAGCAGTATAAGTAATCTGATCTACATCAAAGACTTTGAAGAGGACATCACACCAGGTTTGGCATGTGGACTGTAAGTGTGAGTCCACACTTTGATGCTAACCTGTTTTCGACCAGCAGCTGGTGATGCACTTGCAATGATACAGTGCCCATCAACATCATGTACCTGAAGTGTAGGGCATAGTGAGTGAGCTTGTATGCATGTATGGCAGGAAAGGACGTATGGCAAGTGATTGTGTGAGGCCAGTGCTTGAATGACATAACATCTCTAGTAGTTCGCCTGATTTCTGATCAAAAATATATACACAGCCATTATCACTGCCACCAACCACAAGTTTCAAATCCTTGGCAGAGGCAACCTGTTTTGGAATGGGCACAATTGGCAGTTTGGTAAGGTATGTTTGAACTAGGTTGGCATAGTTGAGACATCAGGAAAAGCCTCACACTGAGAATGTACTGAAATCTCAGATAATTGTTATTATTTTCAATAATTATGCAAATTTTCATATTTTATATGATAATATCAGGTTTTTCTTCTACCTATGGCACCTAGGACAAATAATTAGTTGTATTTTCAAATATTCTCAGTAATTACTTATATTAGTTAGCAAAGAAAGGATTTGCTACTATTAACATAGTGGTCATAGGACAAATAATTAGTTGTAATGAGTTGAATTTCCAAATATTTTTAGTAATTACTAATATTATTCAGGAAAGCATGGATTTTTGACATAGTTGACATAGTAGTCATGAAACCAATAATTAGTTGTATGTCCAAATATTCTCAGTAATTATTGGTATTAATTTCTGGTTAGTTCATGGTTAGCTGTCCCTGATTAGTATCCAGTTAGTATCTGGTTAGTATCTGGTTAGTGTATGGTTGGTTCCTGTGGAACTATTAACTATGTATTACTTATGAAATACTATGAGTTTATGACCACTATACCCACTGTCCATTAACCAATCTGGATTAGTCAACTGGTTAGTTCTTGGTTACAGTCAAGAGTATACTAATAAGCATACCAAATGTATACCAAGAATATATCAAAGTGTAGTCACAAGTATACCAAAGTAGACATAAAGCATACCTGAAGTGTAGTCAAAGTGTACCTCAAGTATAATCAAAGTGTATCCAAAGTGTAGTCAAAATGAGCCTCAAGTGTAGTCAGAGTGTATCCCAAGTGTACATCAAGTGTACTTGAAGCATACCCAAAGTGTATCTAAAGTGTACTCAAAGTGTACCTGATGTATAGTCAAAGTGTAGTCAAATTGAACCTTAAGTGTACCCAAAGTGTACTCAAAGTGCATTCAAAGTGCATCCAAAGTGTACCTAAAGTGTAGTCAAAGTGTAGTCAACACTTGGTCACTTGTGTTGTGCTTGGTTAGTTGTGTTTGATTAGTTAAATGAAAAGTGTAGCAAAGACTTGGTATGGCCGGAGTTTTGAAGTGTAGTGTGCCATATAAGGCAAGATTCCCACACTTGA
>JBBPSV010000603.1:0-15961 GCA_038093795.1 Retiboletus fuscus
GCTGTTCCTTGTGCAATGGGCGCGTTGTGCGACGCGTTCCGGAACACGCTGTGTCTACCTCAGGCTTTGTCAGCATTATACAAGTCACGCGACCCAGACTCCCACGGTGACGGGTTAGGTTAGGTTAAACGACCTGTGGAAATGTCTCCTGCATGAGAATAAATTATATAAAACTAGTGCCTAGGCTGTTTATAGGTTCATTAATGAGGCTTGTTGCATTGTTGAAGACAGGTTCTATCCTCCTGATGGTCCCTATCATGTTCAAGACTATTATAATTTCCCTCATGAATATGATGAATGTTTCAAATCTCCCACTAGTTTCTGTTTGTGGCTAAAGAATGCTAACACCCATTCCATGCACTGCTTTAAATGTAAGATCATGTCCAATTAGCTCTGTCTCATAAACACCTTGGGTGCTGGCTCTTGTTATGGTCCTAACAAAGGAAAGTGTAAAATGGATGACAAGGAGTTGGTCAGTCAGTTACCTGCCAAAAAGAGTACAGTGATTGATGACAGCTGGGATGTTCTTGACATGAAAACAAGTGACTAGTGATGACTTCTTGGTAACTCCAAAGGAAAACTATATATCTTGTCTCTACAAAGTCTAGTCCACACTATCACATTGGTGTGTTATCATGTTCATCATTGGTTTTCAAAGTCCAGGAGTTGGGAACTTGGTTCAAATGTGTCACTACTATGATACATCATATACTAGTACTGCATTAATACATCATCCATCAACAGCCATGCATAATATACTTTCCCCATCTCTTCACTATGATCTGTTCAGGATCATAAGCTCACTCTCAAACGACAGAGACTGACTCACTGATGCAAAAGGCATATTGAACACCCAATTCACCATAAAAATGCAGATCACCTCCAAATGCTCCAAGGATTACAGCCTTTTGTTGATCGACCCAGTCATCACATTGTGCAAAGTAGAACTACAATATATTCTTGTGTCTGTTGAGAAGCTCCAAGTCCAGCTGATGGATGTTAATCATCCCATCATGAGCAATAATGCTGGGAATATTGCTCGAGGTGACCACACAAGTGAATGCAAAACACCTAGCACTAAACAAGAATTAGTCTGGTGACCAGACCATCTATGAGGCAAGCCATCGATAGATGGTCTGGTAAAATCCATGAAATTTTTGGAGGCAGCGCGGATTCCCAGGGTCATGTGAATAGCAAAGCCTTTTTTGGACTTATTTGCAACCACATGCACGGGGATAAGCTGGTTTGACCACGTGCATGTGGATAAGTATCAGGTTAAGTGTCTGCACTACACACCATCAACGCTCTCGCTGTTCAGCTGTAATTAACACAATCTACAAGTATACCATGGCGTCTACCAGCACTCAAGGTGTAGATGTAACCTCAGCATCAGGTGCATCGGAATGTCTATCACCAGACGAGTGCATTCAGCAGGCATTAGAGATTCTACGCAGCGGTTGAATCTCTGTTCTCGACTTCATGATCAAGATCTTCAATCCTCATGAACCTGCATATGCAGCACATTGTGACCACTTGTACACCCTTCCGAAGGCCCAAACAACAGGGGAACTTGTGAAGCTATTAGACCTTATCTATGATGGCAAATGAGGCCGGGAGCAAATCACACAATGGATGGAATCCCATGCGGTCGAGCTCATGATGAAGAAGGTTTACCAGGAGATGGATGCAGTGAAGGTAGCATTGCAACAACCAATTGGCTCAGTCACTCTGGACTTGCTGAGGAACTGGGACTTGAACTCGTCGATGGACCGTGTTGTCAAGGACTGTTCCTCAACACTCCATCATATCCTTCAGGCTGCATCACAAACACAAATTGCGGAGGAGAATAACAAGTTTAAAATGAGCCATACAGTAGGTAGTTACTTAATTGTCATTGCTCAATGCGAGATCTTGGATCCTCTCAAGGTTTGCAATGTTATTATCACACAGCTTGCCAAGCAGCGTTCGCAACAGTGCTCATTCTTCACCATACCATTCACCCTCTTTGTCTGGATGAATGGTGCTTCCCATCAGACAATTGAAGCATTGTATCAGTGTGGACTATGCATCTCATTTACGTTGCTCACCAACCTTCTCAACAATCTCACAACACGCTGTGTGGAGAATGCAATTCGTGTTGCTTTCAGCCCTCATATCTTCTGTTACAACAATATTAATATCAGCACCTCTATCCATGTCGAACAACGATCATCTGCCCCAGCAAAGGTTCAGTCTGAAACATTTGCGATCCTCTATGAGATCCCAAACTTGGATCCCCAGGACATGCCGCTGTCACCAATGTTACAACAGGCACGTAATGCTTCTGACCTCACTTTCCATGGTGATGTTGGCCCAACTCGTGATCAACTCCTTGCATTCAACCACCAACTCCATATTCACATCATCAGTATCCTCCTTCAGTGTTCGTCGCATTTTAGAGACTACTTACACAAGGAAGATGCAGCTCTTCAAAACAAGTCCCGTCGCAAGCTTCCAACTGGCCATAAGACACAACAGTACCCTCTCTGAACCTCCACCATCGATGAAAGCTCAGTGACAGGAAATATTGCTGTGATCAATGATGTATATATGAACCAGCTCAAGATGATGCCGGAGCAACTTACTGATCGGGCGATCCCAAGTATCAACGATCAGTCAACAAATGCATGAATTCATGGAGCAAAGGTACTCAGAAACAAGGACGTTGACCCTTTCTCTTGGCTTGATTGTTTTCAGCTCGGATTTGGACTCTTTCACCTCTCGATGAATCTTATCTGGGCTCTTCTTCATGTACACTGAGGTTCAGCTGATCGCCCAGGAAGCCTTTCATATTTCTTTGTGATCCTTAATCGAACACGACTAGCTGGCAAACGTCCTGATTATCATACACTCCTTTCTACACTGATGCAAATACTAAAGGGCATCATCCTCAATGCATGGAAAGCCAAATGCAACCACTCATCCTTAGCATCTTTTGTTGCCTCAGATCCATCTCCAGAACAACTCAGCAAGATTGCCAATTGCATTCTTCAGAACCATGTATCTCCATTGTGGCAACCTCAGAAACCGGACACGGGAAATCAGAACCTGCAGCTGCTGACTCGGGATCTACTTTATGTACTTGAACTCAACAGTGCAATCTCAGATGGAGACTTTGGTAGGGTAGAGGATATGCTTGGACATCTGTGCATGATATTCCGTGGTGCTGGATCCAACAACTATTGTTCGGAGATCCTTCATTTCCTCTTCAATGTAAAGCAAGTTTGGACACCGGCATTCATGTGAGTTCATTTTGGATTGATGCTGTGCTAAAGTCAACTCTGAGACATTCCAGAGATATTATGCGTGACAGTATGCTTGTCAACTTGACAGGGTTAGAGGGGCATTTTATGCCAATAGATCTCAATATTGAACATCTCATTCACTTTCTCAAGGTGATAGCATCTTATCTACTAATGCCTATGGTTATTCTGACATTGTATAGCGATTCTTTGCTGCCAAAGGTATCTATGCAGGCTGGGATCACCTTGGTGATATCTCTGCAGTTGTCGACCTCTTACTTCACCTTCGGAAGCGAGTCTGTCATGAAATCGGTGTTGGCTATCATGGAATCACCCACATTACACCAGATGACTCTGCATCCATTAACAGCATTGCCTACAAGGTCAAAGAGCTCATGCTTCATGAGTACCAGCCCAACAGAGCAGAAAATGGTAAGATAAAGCCTATTCCTGACACACTGTCTATTGGAGAGAAGAAACTCAAGTCTTCGACACTGTCAACATTCAATAAGAAGGTACAAAGCATGATTTCTGGAAGAGAGTTTGAGACAGAATTGGACGAGCTCCCACCAGTAGATTTTGATCTCTCGAGTTCAGGTGATGACGAATGACCAAGTACTCTGACAATTAGCTTGGTGTACAGTACAATTATTCATGCATTCGTATCAACATAAAAGCCCCTTGTCCTTTTTCGCCACTCGTTGATCCTGTTTTTGATTCATGCCTTGTCAAACTTCTCGATGAGGGTGTACAACTGCAAGCCAATTTCTTCGCCCCACTCCTCTGTCTGTTCGAGTAGGTCAATGATGTCTTGGACTGATCGAATATTTGTCGGATGAGTTTTGCTCAAAAGCTTGAGTTCATTGTCATTACATAGCCATGTTGCAGGTCGTACAGCTGAAAGTGGGTCTTGAGCATATGTATCCTTTCGCCAATTGATGAGCGCCTGCAAAAGCAATGGTTGGTCCTCTGGAGCTCGATATTCGATGCGTTTTCATTTTCTCAATGTCGTTTCATTGACAGGTTCATGAGAGCCATTACCCATATCTCCAAGAAAGAAACTGGAGAGTTGAAAGCCAGTGTCGGAATGGTTGTCACAGCACCATTGTGTGTCAAAGTCCATTGCTGTGGATGGTCAGCAATCCAATATTTTGTTGTATAAACATATACCTCCTGGTTCATGATCATCAAGGTACTGTTATGCTTGGCCCGGGTGGGGTCGAGCGTAGACTCAAGGGGAATTCTGGGGACTGAGGAATACCAGCGTTCTAGACGCTATGGTACGACGAAGACCTTCGGGCGAGGGATCTGCTCACGAAGAGCACGCTCAGCGTCGAAGGATATGATGAGTCCGAGAAGGACAAGTCTTATCCTGGTCTTGGGAGGTCGAGCATAGGAGTTATCTCAAAGGTATAATTGAGTAGCTCTAGCTTAGGGAATACAAGCGTAGAGACTAAGGTTTATATACGTGGATCATGGAAGCCCATGGAACCCTGTAGAAGGGGCGGGAGAACGAGGGATGAAGAGAGATGTGACTCAGAGAATCGTAAGGACTCGGGATGAGTCGAAATGAGTCACATCCACTGCAGATCTGTCGATCAGTGTCGATCAGAAGCAGCTGTCTATCAAAGATAATCATGAAACGAAGAAGTGGCCGGAATGGCCTGAAGCGACAATGACAGCAGGGTCATTAGTCAGAAATGAAACGTATGATACGGTCTGTGAGATAACTACCGCTGTGCCGTGTGAGACAAGTCTGGGTTGCGCCAGACAAAGCGGAAAGCGATCCGCTGAGACTAAGCTAAGTAAAAAGAAGAAAATAAACGGGGCCAGGTCAAGTCGTAACATTACCCCCCTTCTACGCTCCTCAATGCCACTTGAGGATCTCTAGAGGTCGATATACCCCCCGTTGGGGGAACCAGTGACATTGGCATAGGCCGTGTCGTCCCATACATCATCTGTAAAGTCGAGCTCTGGCTCGTCCTGAATGCGGGACGTGAGCGGGCGAGGTCGTGGACGGTGCAACCTTTGCGACGAGTGAGAGGAATTAGAGGACCGAGATGACAACAAGGATGGGGTAGCAGGGCGGGGACGACAGCGGAGTGGGCACTGGTTCTGAATATGTCCTGGGCGCATGCGAAGACAGAACGGGCACTTGTATTCTGGGCAATCGATGCGCCAGTGTCCAAGGCGGTGACAGTGAAAACAGGATGTGTTGTATAGGGGATGATCAGGAGCGAGGCTGATCTCACCTTCATTCATAAGATGGATCCTCTCGAGCCGGTCGATAAGATTCACCTCACTTGGCGACAGTGGGGAAGACGACGCGGACGGCGTCAGAGCAGCAGGCTCAGCGGGCAAGGGGACCAGGATAGTTTCTACAGGGAGAGAGGGTCGAACAGGGGGAAGGGGGAGACCAGCCTTGGCGAGATCCTGTGAGTAGCGTTCGATGTCAGCGACAAAATCCAGTATATCTAGCTGGTGCATGGCCGATAGGAGGTACGAGCGGATGCGGCGGGCGACCAGACAGAGTTGGGTAGAGAAGAACTCGGACTGGGCGTTGGCAGAGGTAAAATGAAGCGATGGGGTCGAGATGCGAGACCTGTAAAAATGCTAGGTACAAAGATTCTAAGGGGAAATCTACATCGAGATGTGCCTGCATGGTGGCTGCAAGGCAGGAGTCACGGAGGCGGGTTTGAAGGAGACGTCCCGACTCGCAGGACAGCGGGTCAGATTGAAGGGTGTGTTACGATTCATCGTGCCCTTGTACTTTTTCCTTCGCTTAGCCCTAGTCATGGCTTACCCAGCCATACCTCGACCTTCGCTTAGCCCTAGTCATGGCATACCCAGCCATACCTCGTCCCTCGCTTAGCCCCGTCCTGGCCTCACCAGCCAGCCAGCCCACCGATAGTCCTCATCGAACTTCACGCTTACACACAGCTAAGAACCCGCTAAGCATTCCCTTGCTTAGTCCCCATGACGAGCCCATCCAGGCTCCCCCTTAGTCACAGTCCGTTCCGCCTGACCAGAACCCCTAAGTCTCATAGCGCTGGTCTCTTCATGAGCATCACCAATTGAGCATCCCTCCGAGACCCCATCTCTAGCCTTAGCCCAGGACTTCAACAGTCCGCTCCTAGACTCCTCGCCTCAGTCCCTGTCCTCGGACGTCGTCTTAGAACTTCCTCCGAGCCCAACCTCGGACCCCCTCCTCGGCCTGGCCTCACACCCACGCCACGCACGGATCCCCTTTCAGGCCTTACCCCGAACGTGCACACTGCCCTCGGACTTCCCAGTCCTTGGTCCCAGTCCCCCGGTTCTCCCCCAGAACCCGTCCCTCGGCTCCCCAGCTGAGCTCCAGCCTCCAGACCGGACCCTATGCCAGACCCTCGGTAGGATTACTCACGTATCCTTGGATATCTCCTATCCGAGTCCCATCATTGACAATGGCGTACGTGCCTTTCCCTAGCTTTAACCTTTCTTAGAACTTCGCCTCGTGCATCCCCTTCTATTACCACCGAAGGCGATGCTTTTCTCGCTCAGCCGAGATCATTGATCGACAGGACGCTTCCTGATCGACAGATCCGCAGCGCGTATGACTCATTTCATTTACCATTCGTCGAGTCATACTTCATCATTTCCTTTAGAGATGTGCACCCCTCATCTATTCAGCACATCTCCCCTACTTAGCTTTACCACAGCCGGTTCCCTTACTTAGACGCCCAGTCTGTGTGCATACTTGTCCCCTATATAATAGGCGCTCCACTGTCCCCAGTACCTTAGCTTAGTCTACCTGAATCACCGTATACTCCTAGATTCATAGACTCCCCAGTAATTCCAACACCTTCACCAGAACTCCTGCCTGAAGGCCGTCTCGACCCTCGACCCAGTCGCCTACCATGTAGCCTTAGAACCTCAAGCCCTAGAAGGTGACTTCCCCTCAGGTCTATGCGCGACCCCACCCGGGTCACGCGTAACAGGGTGTAGGCAAAGCGGGGTACGTTTACGGACAGGATGGTCTTGGGTTTCTCTTCCTCTTCGAGGACAGAGGGCCAAGGGAGGGGTGTGGTGTTCCACCCAGGGGTGGCCACATCACTGGAGCAGTCATCAGCAAGGGTCATAAGGGGATGAATGGTAGGAACGGAGAGTTCCTGGGCAAGGGGTGAAGAGTCATTGACTCCCTCGAGTGAGGGGAGAGTGGAGTCGGTGAAGGAGGATTCAGTGAGGGAAGACTCTGTGGATGGGGAGTAAGACATGCTGTGAAGAGTACAAAGGTCGTTTAGAGCTCGGTTGGTGATTCTCACGTAGAGACCAGTGCGTAGAGTGTTACGCTTCGCCGTAGGCTAGGCGTGATCTCAAAGGAGTCAAGTGGACTGGGGGTCGGAAGGTTGGAAGACACAAAGAACCTCTAGCTGTGGTGCTACTAGAGGGCTTCCCTTGCTGTTGAGGGCGAAGGGTAGAACAAGGACGAAGGCGAAGTAATCAGGCGAGGTCCGCAAGAACTCGTTAGATTGAGACAATGTACTAGAGAGATCGAAGTACAAAGACAAGCGTGCTTCTAAGTGATAACTAATGAACTAAAGGATACTAGGTTGGGTTGGAGTACAACCATAGTATGAGTCCGGGGTTCAAGGCAAAGGGGAACATCAGGAGATGAAGGTTATCTAGCGATGATAAAGGTAAAAGGCCTATAGTAAAAGGTACTACAGGAGAAGGAGTCCAAGTATCGAAGGATGATCTTCTCAATAAGTACGGAAAGGGCGAAGTCCAACGATCAAGGGTATCTCCCTAAGAAAGGGAATCATGGGACAAAGGAAAGGTCCAATGATGATCTACTCATGGTCTGAGAGGAGGGTGGAGTCGAAGAGAAGGTGGCCAGGGGATGGGCACCGAAGCGAAGACAGGGGCAAAAAGGGAATGAAATGTAACATAGAGTTCTAGGGAGAGAAGACCTTGGGGTGAAGCTTCTTATAGCTTTGGAGGATTGCTTGCGCATGTTTAAACTCCCGTTTGGGTAGCCAAGTGTCGTTGGCGGCGGTGAATCCTTGCCAGCGGACAAGGAATTGGCGGTGGGCAGCGGAGCCCCAGTGTCGTACGATCTTTTCAATTTCATATTGTTCTTCTCCATCGATAAGGTCAGGCGGTGGTGATGGGAAGTTGGGGCCATGGACGGAGTTTTCTTTGTATGGGGTGAGGAGTGATGCATGGAAGACCGGGTGTATTTTCCACGTCTTGGGGAGGCGGAGTTGATATGTGATCGGAGACAGTACCTTTGTAATAGTAAAGGGTCCTTCATGTTTTGGGGCAAATTTTGGGTGAGTCAGATTGCATTTCAAATTTCTGGCCTCAAGCCAGACTTGGTCACCTTTCTCGAATGGGGTGAAATTCTTTTTGTTCCGAGAAGCCATGACTTGCCTAGCAAGTTCGTGTGCAGCAAGGGCTTCTTGACAGGCGGCAGTGAGTTCCTTGATATGATCTTCCACAGCGGGTAGATCCATGAGCGGTAGGATGGTGGGGACCAGGGTAGGTTCATATCCCATCATTAGGTAAAACGGGGATTTACCGGTGACGGAATGGGGGCGGTGATTGTGAGCAAATTCGGCGTGAATCAGCCGATCTGCCCACGTGGTGGGGTTGTTCCCTGCAAAGATCCACAGGTAGGTTTCGAGTTCCTGATTGATCCGCTCGGTTTTCCCATCAGTCTGGGGGTGATACGCAGTGGATAACGCAAGGGAACATCCGAGAAGCCTACCGAGTTCTTTCGCGAAGCGAGAGGCAAATTGGGGACCTCGATCTGAGATGATCTTCTCATAGAGGCCGAATCTGGGGTAAACTTTCTTAAAATAGAGGACGGCAACGTCCTCCACAGTAGCGGACTTGGTGGTAGGGCAGAAAATAGCCCCCTTCAAAGATGCGAAGTCGGCCCAGACTATTACAGCCGTGAAACCGTTGGACTCAGGGAGATCCATGATCATGTCACAGGAAATCTGTTGAAAGGGGCGAGTGGCGGTGGACTTGTTAGGGGTGAGCAGAGGGGTCGTGGGGTGGGTGTTGACCTTGTGCTGCTGGCAGAGGGCACAACCCTCGACATACTTGCAAACGTACTGGGCCAGACCAGGCCACCAGAACTCGCTTGCAATGAGCTGTCAGGTTTTAAGGAAACCCGGATGACCAGCAGACTCGTGATCATGGCAGCGCTGTAGAATGGACTTATGCAGCCCGGCGACCAGGGGAATATAGACGCGCCCTTGATAGGTGAGGACGCCTTCATGAAGCTGCCAGTCGCTAAGGCGGGAACGAAAGGTGGTAGGGATAGAGCCATCAAAGGCCTGGAGAGTTTGTAGGAATAGGGGGTCGTCTTGTGACGTGGTCTTAATGTGATCCCGGAGAGCGGAATCAATGAGATGGACGAAAATGGAGTCCAGGAGAAGGACTGTCTGGGTATTGTCTGGAGCATGGGCAAGGAAGTCTGGGCAGCAGGATAAGGCATCCGGACCAGCAAGGAGAGATCCAGGAACATGGATCATCTTGTAGTCGAAGTCCGCGAGGTCCAATAGCCAGCGGGCTTGTCGACGGTTGAGATTCTGGGGGGCACGGAAGTAGGTAAGGTTTTTATGGTCTGTGAAGACCTGAACTGGGGTGGAGGAGCCATGCAAAAGGTGTCACCAAGCCTGCAGGGCACGGATGATGGCGAGGAGCTCGCAGTCGTGAATGTCATAGTTGCATTCAGCGGGGGAGAATGACTGAGAGAGGTATGAACACAGGTGCCAAGCACCGTTTTCGTCGGTCTGTAAAAGAATACCACCGGTGGCCATGCCAGAGGCGTCGGTCGTGATGGCGAATGGCGTGCTGGGGTCGGGGAGGCGAAGGACGGGTTTGGAGAGAAAGAGGTCCTTCAGATGAAGGAACGCAGTTTCTTGTGACGAGCCCTATTGCCATGGTTGGGTCTTCTTGGTAAGGTCTATGAGTGGGCGAGCGATGGTGGAATAATCCGGGATGAACTGCCGGTAGTAATTGGCAAATCCAAGGAAGGACCGGACTTCTTTGACGGAGGTTGGGACTGGCCAGGAGGTGATCCCGTCGAGTTTGACAGGGTCCATGGCGAGTTTCCCGGGGGAAAGGATCATTCCGAGGTAGTCCACCTGTTCCGTAGCGAAGGAGCATTTGGACAAGCGAAGGTGAAGGTCAAGCTCTTCCATCCGTTGAAGGACTCTCTTAGTCCGTTCAGTGTGGAGCTGTTCATCGGGGGAAAAGATAAGGAGATCGTCCATATAGATGACGAGCCATCCTTCAGAGATCATGTCCCTAAATGAATCATTCATGAAGTGTTGGAACGTGGTGGGGGAGTTGGTCATTCTGAAGAACATGACCATAGGTTCGAAGAGACCTTTATGGGTAAGGAAGGCGCCTTTCCATTGGTGTCCTTCCTTAATTCGGACGTTGTTATAACCCCATCGAACGTTGAATTTGGTGAAGACCTTGGCATCTTGCACCTTGTTAATGAGGTCATCTATTCGGGGTAAAGGATATGCATCCCGGATCGTCTGGTCGTTGAGCTTTCGGTAATTCATACAAGGGCGGAGTTTCGGGTTACTGTCGGAGTCAAGTTCTTTCTTCTGGATGAAGAAAAACGGGGATGCCTGAGGTGAATTCGAGGGGCGGATGGCACCAGACCAGAGGTTCTCTTCTAGGAAAGCTTCTGTGGCGTCACATTCCTGCGGGGATAGCGGATACAATTTGCTGATCTTAGGTTCGAAGCCTTCCTTAAGGTTAATCTCGTGATCATATGGTCGCTCCAGTGGGAGTTGTCTGATTGGTCGTTCTTTGAACACCTTTCGGAACTGCTCATACTCGGCGGGGAGGGTGACTTCAGGTTTCTTGTTGAACTCCGCTTGGGCAAGCTGCATAGCGGAGGTGATCTTGGTGATGACCGGAGAACCTAAGGGGTAGAACCGCGATCCACACCGTTGGATTCATCCTATGCGATAATGGTCGTGAGCCCTCTGGCAGAACTCATTCTCTGTTTCTTCGTCAAGATATTCATAGAGTCGGGCGTGGTCAACACAGTTGACCTTAACTTGGCGCGGGGGAGTCCAATCGAAGCTGGGTCTCTTGAATCAGTCGCTGTATTCAGAGGTAGCGACGTTGTGTTCCTGGAAGAGAATCTTGGATTGGTCGCAGGATTCAGGAATATCGATCGTCTGTTTAAACCAGTCGATCTTCGGGTTGGTGGAGCGAAGCCAGGGAAGTCCGAGGATGACGTTCTCACTTCCGCATGACATGACATGGAAGGGAACCTTTTGGGTGATTCCTCCAGTGTTGGCGTAGAGGGTACAGGTAAACCGGATGGCTCCGTGTGAGTTACTAGATTGATTGACATTCCAGACCGGAATGGGTTTCAGTAGTCGAGTGACGGGGAGTTTATGCTTCCATACAAAGTCCCAGTCGATGCAAGAGATATCGGCGCCACTATCGATCAGGGCGTGGGTGTCAACGGCTTTGAGGGTGTGCACAGGTATGATGAGTTGAACTGGGATCTGCATAGATTTGCGAGTCTCAGATACTAATACATTGGCGCACTTAGGAGGAGTCTGCGTTGACGGGGTCCTCCGTTCTAAAAATCCTTGCGGGAGAAGGAGATTCTAGCTACTGACTCGGCTTCGTCATTGTCATCTTCACAGTCAGCTAGCTCAGGGAGGTCATCCTTCTTCACCTTACAGGTCTTCTTGGGGTTCTTGGATGAATCGTAGACCTTGCATTCCTTTGCCATGTGGCCAGTCTGGTGGCATCAGAGGCAGCGGCCTTCCTTGAAACACTTCTGCCTTTCGGCTTCGGTGAGCTTAGGGGGAAGATGGACTGTGTCGACGTCCATGGCGTCGGGGTCCTTTTCTTCTTTCTTTGAATAGGTTGGTACATACAGGGTAGTTGACTTCTTGTGTTGCTGAGCGATTCCACGAGCTCGGCGGCAATGAGAGTCAAAGAGGGCTACCTTCTTGTACCAGTCGGCGATCTTAGTGGGGGGGTTCTCCATCCGGAGAACGTCAAACATCAGATCTTCGGGTATACCCGCAGAGTAATAGGAGACTAGAACCGAATCATCGGTTACTCCTGCAGCGGATACCTTGGACCTGAATTGGGTGGTGTAGTTAGCTAGAGAAGGGGAAAACTTGCCCTTCTTTCCAGGGATCATGCATTTGGTAGCAAGCCATGTGAGCGCATTGGTAACTGATTCTGAGTGGGAGAAAACTCCTTCGAAGTCGGCAACGAAGTCGGACCACTTCCCAAGTGAGAAGCCTCCGCCAGAGATCTTAGATTCTTGGAAGGTATTGGCCCATGTGGATGCCGTTCCCTTCTTCATGAAAGAGAGTGCGTAGGCGATTCGCCTAGCATCGTCGTTGTAGATTTCTGTGTTGATGGAGAGGTATAATTGTACCGAACGAAGCCAAGGCTTCGCTTTCGTGAGGTTTCCGTCGAAGTCCTCGGGGACTCCGAGACAGATTTCCATGGGCTTAGTTCCCATAATGGGAGTCTGGGGCTGAGGTGCAGGTGGGGCCGTGGCTGGAAAGATGCAACCGCTTTGAGCGATCAGAGTTGGTGATGGTGGGGTGGGGCTACGAGGGATAACTGCTCCGGCTGAAAGCTGGTGGGACAGTAGTCTAGAGAGTTCTTGTGATTCTGCTTCCACGGATGGGGAGCATAGCTCGAGGTCGAGGTCGGGGTTATCAGAGCCTTCAGTGGAGACTTCTGAGTCCAATGTTTCTGAGGCAGAGGATTCAGCGGTTGGTTGTTCTGTGGCTCTCCACGAGGTGGAGATCAGTGGCGGTCGGGCTGAGGAGGAGGGTCTACTCGATGGTAGCCACAACGTGGTAAGCTAGAGCTTTTGTTACACTTGGCCCAGGTGGGGTCGAGCGTAGACTCAAGGGGAATTCTGGGGACTGAGGAATACCAGTGTTCTAGACGCTACAGTACAACGAAGACCTTCGGGCAAGGGATCTGCTCACGAAGAGCACACTCAGCATCGAAGGATACGATGAGTCCGAGAAGGACAAGTCTTATCCCAGTCTTGGGAGGTCGAGCATAGGAGTTATCTCAAAGGTATAATTAAGTAGCTCTAGCTTAGGGAATACAAGCATAGAGACTAAGGTTTATATACATGGATCATAGAAGCCCATAGAACCCCGTAGAAGGGGCGGGAGAATGAGGGATGAAGAGAGATGTGACTCAGAGAATCATAAGGACTCGGGATGAGTCGAAATGAGTCACATCCGCTGCAGATCTGTCGATCAGTGTCGATCAGAAGCAGCTGTCTATCAAAGATAATCATGAAACGAAGAAGTGGCTGGAACGGCCCAAAGCGACAATGACAGTGGGGTCATTAGTCAGAAATGAAACGTATGATACGGTCCGTGAGATAACTACCACCATGCCATGTGAGACGAGTCTGGGTTGTGCCAGACAAAGCGGAAAGCGATCCGCTGAGACTAAGCTAAGTAAAAAGAAGAAAATAAACAGGGCCAGGTCAAGTCATAACAGGTACTCCACAAGAAATTTTCGCCGACATGTTGTAGATTGAGCAAAGCGTATAGAGGCATGGCCAGTTCGGTCTTGTTTTGACGAAGTCTTCACAACAACACCAGCCAAAGGTTGATCAGGATCAATGGACGTCCATTCATCAACTTTGTGCTGAAATACCCAAGGATCAACCATGGCCAAAAAAAGGCCATGCATATGGGTATCCCGAGCTGCTCGCCCTGCTCGCTGAATCATCTCCGACATGTTTTTACAGATCCCATACTGGATGACAACCTCAACACCTCGAATGTCGAGGCCCTTCAATCCAATACAAGGTTAGTATACCAGATGCAAAAGACTTAGCTTACTGTGGATGCCCCTGCAGTTGTGTGCAGGATGCAACACACTCCATCTGGGGAAGAGAAGTCTTTGTAGGTCTGTTGAAGATATCGTGCGGACATGTCGCTGTGATAGTGTTTGACGATCCCTTGGTTGCGTAGATGAACTGGGAGGCGAGAATCGATATAAAGTGCTGCATTGGTTGCCTCCAGTTTACAGTCATGGAATATCAGCATTTTTGGTATTCGCATAGGTGGGTGGAGATGAATTGGAAGAAGGAAATCGAGATTATGAAAGTCGTTCAAGCTCGTCATTAGAGTCGCGACTGCGTAAGTAATATCTGGGCGATTTGTTGAGAGTCGAATGTGGAGATGATCGGATGCCAAGTTTAGTTCACGCTTGATGGCTGTATGGATATGAGGGGGCAATGTCGCAGAGAGCACCTGAAAGGGAGTTCCCCTTGGGAGAAGGACACGAAAATCTCCAAGACGGCCATAAGCAGGGCGAAAAGCAGGTTCACCGTGATGCGAGAGACCAGCAGTATATATGTTGTGTGCTTCATCGATGTGAACACGACGAATCCGGCTTGTAAACGCACGATCCTGTCAGATGAGCCGGGCTAAACGAGGGAGATGGCCATTGAACATGCTCAACTGTTCTGGTGATACGATAAGATGTCGGTAATGACCAGACTTGATAGACTTGTGGAATAAAGAACCTCAGGCTATTAATTTGGCAGAACACGAAATAAGTCAAGACTCACATTCCATAGGTCTGGGTCATTCGGGGTGTCTTCGTTTATTGCGATCGTGCTGATACCGTACTTCTGACACTCCGAAACCTATGAATCTAATTAATTATGCTGCAGATGCACAAGCATATCAAACAGGGCTATTCGCCTGCATCATCTGAAGCCGTTTAAGCGGGGAGATCGTCAGGGTGATTGTGTTTGGACGAAGCAGCAGTGGAATTAAGAGACAGAGTGTCTTTCCACATCCTGTCCCTGCGGTGATAATGGTATCACATCCGTTGAGGATTGCAATCGAAGCTTGAAGTTGAAAGACTCTTGGAATGATTTTCATCGAGGTGAGAACATAAATGATTAAGCACGCGCGCAGTGCATCTATCCTATCCACATCTTCGAGTGTTGAGATGTATTCTACAGGGAGCCTTTCCTGAAGAGCTTGACTAGCGACGTCTTCGAGAGCATCCAATGATAAATTAAGGAACGTATTGATAAGGAATGACAGCCCCATGCAGAAGGAAGAAGTCGAGACGCGTTGCACATAGCGGCGAGTCGCATCGATTACATCTTTGTCATGGTATGTATTTATTTTCAGTTTATTTTTGAGATCAGTTTTCGAAACAATTTACAGATGTGAAATTCGCGTTTTTTCATTGGCTACAGCTCACATGACCCTGGGAATCCGCGCTGCCTCCAAAAATTTCACGGATTTTACCAGACCGTCTATCGACGGCTTGCCTCATAGATGGTCTGGTCACCAGACTAAACGAGAATACGAAGGAAACAGCATGCCAAGCACCTGCACAGGTAGATAGTAGAGGCAATTTCCAGGGTTAGCTATGGCACAAGGCAAAGGGGGACGGAAGATCCACTGTCATATGAAAACGCATCTCAATGGCTGAACAAGCCAGGTTGAAAACACTACGAACGGAGAGCCTCTTGCCGTTAGGAGTGTCTGCGATGTCTGCGATAGCAGGAAAGAGAAAGAATACGTGGGATACGGCATTGGAACATAGTCTGAAAACCTTGACATGGGGTTGGAACAGTCATTTGGCAAGTAACAATAGCGTGAAAGACAAACAAGAAC
>JBBPSV010000604.1:0-15957 GCA_038093795.1 Retiboletus fuscus
GGATACAGGAATGCTGATGATGGAACCAATGAAACAAATGACTTCAACTACAACCCTGTCCTTGATAGTAACAATTCATTGGTCAATAGCACATTTATTGGTAGGAGAGAGTATGAATGCATGGATATCATGATGGTTCTCTATCTCTGAATGGGCTTCCTGAAGGACCTTAACCATAGTAGCCTTCCCTATACCAGTTTTGAATGTGGTTTGCCTATGGGAAAGATAAAAAACAGCAAGAAAAATAATATTCTCTCTTTGATTAGAAGAGAGATAATGTATGATAGTAAAAAGGAAATATATTGATGATGGCAGGGTTGATATCAGTTGTGGCATAACTAATTGCATAATGGTGACATAATAGAGCCATTACATAAGACATCTAATTATTTTACAGCATTCTAGGATCTGATATATGTAATAGAAGTTCAAAGTCAAGCAACTGTCCCAATGAGTTGTCATTTTGATATGACTACCATTCCATCAGATCCTACCCAAATATGTTGACCAAGAGATGGATTTGTAACTAAGAGCAGGAGCTTCATTTCCTGTACCAATAGTTAAGGCCTTGGGCTACCTGTAGAGTTAGTACATTTCAATTAGTGAAAAACATGCAAACATTGGGACAGTTGTTTGAGCCACTGTAGTAATGCTCATGTAAGTACTAGTTATGAGGCAGAAGCTGTCCACCAGTCCCTCCTACCCATGGACGAACAGCGTCGTGTGACTTTCGAGTGTGCTGAATCGGACACCAAGTGCCCACTGAGTGACCACTGAGTGCCTGCTGAGTGGCTGATAAGTACCTGATTACTTTTCTCACCATGAAAATGTCTTATTTCAGAAGGAATAAAAAGGGTTGTTAAAATTTAATGTTTTCTTGCTCCTGAAAAAATATGTTGAAATTAGAAATTTCATCTATAATTTTTGTGAGCACAAAATTTGGGTTTTCTGGCACTTAGAAAGCCATTTACAATATACCAAGTTTTTTGTTAACTTTTTTATTTATTCAAATTTATTATTTTCTTTGGCATTTTTGTAAGCCTGCCATGTTACAGTAAAGTACATATTTCTTGCAATATTTTTACAGTAATACTATTTGAAATTTTCACACCTGAAAAATGTGAATTAAAAATTTCTTACTTTCAATTGTCATTTTTAATCTACTATAAACAGTCTAAAAATGTCGTAATCACTGGTGTGCTTGCTTGCAGAGAGCTTGGTGGCTGTGAATGGGAAGTACATTTGATATGTAATATACATGCTATCAAGCTTTGAACAATACCAGTGAAGCCCTAATACACACACCACCTTCATCAATATCACTTCTCTGCCAGATGGAAAATTTGCTTTAGCTGGGAAACGGTTAGATAAACAGAGTTAAAAGTAATAATTGATACTCACATCTCTTTCATTTCAGTCGATTCGTGTGAGTTGGATGGTCCTGATATGGCGTTCAAGAACACTCCCTGACTTCTGTTCCTTTTTTTCTTCACATCCAACGGTCCGATGCGGGAATCCCGATGAAATTTCGAGGTGATTGGCTGTTTGAGCACTTCGATCTGAAGCATAATGATATACTCTGTTAACCTGGTACTGTTTCAATGCTTACTGCATGTGCCAATACGGATGACTGTTGTGATGCGAGGTACGCCACTGGCATGAATAGCCATATGGAAATCATAGAGGGGCTTGGTGACCTTCGACCATAGACCCTCTAGGTGATAGTCATCAGTAAATTCACAAGTTGCTTTTCGTGCTTTTTAGCTGCTTTTCATCACATTAACTTCATGAAAAGCACAGAAGCCGTAAAGCACCAAAAAGCACATCAAAAGCTTGATTCCGATGCAAAAAGCACTAAAAGCAGTAACACTACCCGAAAAGCCGCTATATAGTAATTGTACTA
The DNA here is from genome assembly GCA_038093795.1 of Retiboletus fuscus. NCBI lineage: Eukaryota > Fungi > Basidiomycota > Agaricomycetes > Boletales > Boletaceae > Retiboletus > Retiboletus fuscus. The sequence continues at coordinate 1,904 of JBBPSV010000604.1, forward strand.
AGAAAAACAGTACCACTACTGTAGTGATTAGCTGACAGGTGATAAGTGGTGGTCAAAATCTCGAGTTTGATGGCGGTAATTGATTAGGTTGGGGGCTCACTCATCAGTGACAGGCGAAATCTTGAGTAATCTCAAGTTTGACGGTGGTGATGGGCTACCAGAGCACTGGGTAAGGGAGAAGTGGGTTATGATAGGTAAATCTTGAGTTTGACGGTGGTAATTGGTTAGGAACTTGAGGGGGGGACTCACTCATCAGTAATGGGCAAAATCTTAAGTAATCTCGAGTTTGACAGCAGTGATGGGTTAGGAAGGGGGACTCAGCAGCACCCATCCATCACCTTTGCTGCTTGTGCTAGCCAAAGTGCCAGGTTAAGGAGAGGTGGTGAGAGGTGAAGGAGCAATGGGCAAAATCTTGAGTTTGATGGTGGAGATGTGTCAGAAGGGATGAGGGGGAGGGAGGAGCGCAGCGTGACAAGAGCACCAAGGGCAGGCATTCTCTTGGCAGAGTGAAATTCATAGCTTATAGTAGGTTGCAACTCAAAAAGCAGTCACAAAGGAATGATGGTCAGTGAACTTGTTGACATAGAAGAGGCGGAAATGATTGTATGACCGATTTGGGGGGATTCCTTGAGGTGGGATTGGTGTAGCAGCTGCATATACAGGAATGAGGTGGGCTGCATGAAAAATGGCATCAGCATGGATTACAGCGATCTTTGGTTGTCTCGCAGCGGTGACACTCAGCTTGACAATCCACATGCCTGTGTTGTCATTTGGTGCATCTCCAACATGGTCAAACCAGCAAACGACTGCACATGGGTACAGGATGCCCTGAAATGTGAAGGAAAAAAAACACAGGATGCGAGCGACATCCATTCCCCTAAAGCCTGCAAGCTCCACATTGGTGACCACAAAGACGCAGTCATGCCAGGGACCTTCATTCCTCCAATTTGGGCAGGATCGGATGTATTCACGATGCATGCCTCCTGTGCCACACAAGTTGCTTGGTGCGTAAAATGTAGACGATGCAGAATTGAAAATAGAAATCCTTCCAATGTAGAAAGGGCATGTGTCGCATGGTTGGTCATCGTCAGAATGGATTTTGGTATGGAGGAAGGCATGGACAAGTTGGGGGAGGTGGGGAATTCCAAGTTCCTCTGCGAGGTGCAGGATAGATTTGGCCTGGTTCCATTCTGGGCATATAATTAGTGAATCTAATGTGCAAGTAGAATGATGAAGACTTATGTGCAGTCTTGGTGAGATGCACAAATGCATCGACATGAGGGCTGTCCACTGGTTCAAAGTCACCAAGGTCCTTCCGCTGACTTACATTTTCCTTGGGAGGGAGGAAGTCTTCTTTGGCCAATTGAGCATGCTGCTGCTGACTGCGTGTGCATTGATCCTCATTGGATCGTACTGATAAGCAATCTCATCAGCAATTCGTACCTTGTGGTCAATCTACTCACTGAACACTTGAAGAATATCTGAGTCGCCAACGGTAGACCCCACCCTTGAGATGAGCATGCCTCGTGAGTGGAACTTGATCCATGTGGCTCTTAGCTTGTCAAGCCTTTGGTTGATGACTAGCATTTGGCCCAATGCTTTGTGGTGGCTTGATCGTCGGTATGGCATCTTCATGGCTTTGATGTGTTTCGACTTGGTGATGGACGAACACAGGCCATTCGGTGCCCCAAACTGTTTTATTAGCTCGAAATAATGTATGAGAGAGTGTTGGCAAGGGAGTGAGAAGGACTTCGTGGCGCCAGTGTTCATAAATACAGCGCGATACCAATGGAATTGAGAGAGGTTGTCTTGTAGTTGTGCGAGGTTGGAGGTTGTAATAATATCCTTGCGCACCAAATAACAGAATTCCAGGAAGGTGCGGAAAGTACGCAGTATGTTGCGCGGGACATGGCCCTCAATAGCGGCGAGGTAAACCTAATGATGAAACTCAGGATTAATCAGTACATCGTATCTATGAATGAACTGACCTTCATGAGTGCCTTGGAATCATCTCCTGTCCACTGTTTGAAATGTTGACCTTGAGGGAAATGGTGCAGACCTGCGAATGAAGCCACGGATGCAATGCTATTGATCATATCTTTAAAGTAAATCATGCAAGTGATGGAGGGTACTTACCGGTGATCGATGTCATCCAGAATTGTGGCTGCCCATTTGTTACCATAGGTGACAATTAAATATTTCTCTACCCAGTCGACCAAGTGATCCTTGAAAACACCTTTGATTAATTGATGGAGTATGTTGGGTGAAAGAAGTTGGCATATATCAGCTCGAGGAAAATCATTGGTGAAGGGCTGCAAGTAATGAGTACCTATGTTGCGACAACAAGAAAAGACACTCACGACGATATCAGCAACAATTCCAAATTCATTCCATAAGTCGTCAACATCCAACTCCTTAACCAGAATATCAGTATGGTCCTGGGACCGCAACAGTCCACCTTCGTCGAGGTTCGTTCTATGGCCAAGGCATCTTGTGAGATTAAAATCAGTGAGAACAAATACCAAAGGAAAGTTAAAGAACAACGCACCTTGCACACCAGTTCCGTACAATGCATGCTAACAAAGCTTGCTCTTCGTAGTCAGCAATATAGGGACCAAGTCCATAGACCACTCGGCGGTAGTGTTGATCGCCACAACGCACCACTTCCCATTGGGTCATGTGCGGTTTCAGTACTTGAAGTATGCGGGATAAGGATACATGGAAGAGTTGGTGGCGGAACTTGCGAAAGCGAGCTGTCTTTGCCTCTTCATGTGTGGCTGTTTTTTATTGTCGTCAGGTCAGGCTAGTTTCATTTAAACTGATGTACTTACTTTTGGAGGTGGTGAGGAAGCCAATCAGAGCAACACCATTGTGATGTGACCGTCGAGCACTGTTATGGACATTACCAATCGATAGGTACAAGGGGTAGTAGTCATGCTGTCCAGTAGCCACGGAGACAGTCATCTTGTTGCTGTCCAGTAGCCACGGAGACAGTCATCTTGTTGCTGCCCAGGACGATGGGCACGAACATTGCGCCCTCACAGTCTGGATGGTCACGAGAAATAATATCCTACTCATCGCTGTCAATTATAATACTGAAAGATAGAGAATAAAATGTACCGCTTGGTCCCAAGCCCAATCACCTCCCATGAAATCTTGAAAACGCTGCTCATCTGTGTTTGTGTCATATTCCCGGTAGGGTTCGTAGTCCATCTTGGCTTCCAGCTCAGGATTGGCGAGAATATTGTGGATGGTCTTGTGGGGACATCGGAACCATACGTCATATGCTGTGTCCATCCATGGTGTGTGGTCTTCATCACCTAGCATGTGAGTGTATTTGAGAGAGAAACACTCCCATTTGACGTCTCCTTCTTGAATGGTGTCGATGGTGTGGTAAAGGTCCTTGTGGTTTGTATATAGTGGGTGGCTGCCGGCCTTGTGAAGGGATTCGCCCCATATGTCCAAGAGCATGTTGATCTGTTGCACAGGCATCTGGTTCCGTGTGTATAAAAAATCAGCGACTTCGAATTCCAGCTGATCGTGAAAGAGTGTCCAGTCATCCTCGTGAGGCAGATCAGGAAGGGGCCGGGCCCCGGGCGGTAGGAAGTCTCCAGTGGAATCACAAGGATATCCTGTTGAGAAAACTGTCAGATAAAATAGTTAGAACCATCCATTAGACTGACCTGTCATAAATGGGTGGTAATTACGAAAAACCGCGTTGCAGGGACCCAAGTATTCAGCCTTGACATTGAGAAAATCCGCATCTTCTCCAACATGAGGGGTTGGACTCCGAGTTGGCCAAACATTCAGGGAAATGGGTGGAGAGTCTGGCCAGGGAGATGGAGAGGGTGGGGGAGAAACAGACATGCGAGGGTGCTTGGCATGCTGATGTTGCGTTAGCCCAGACTGGTTTTTGAACCAATGATTACATCCCGGATGCGAACAAGGATATTGAAGTTGGGCATACTGTGATGTGAGGGGCATGAGTGTTGACGGTCTGCAAAGAACAAAGTTTACATTCTTGCAGGCAGGGTCTTTGAAAATCACCACCACATACAATTCATTTTTGGGGGAGTGGGGGGTCAGTATCATATAAACTGGGAGGGACTGCCATATACACAAGTTCACCTTTTTTTTTCTGTCCCCTCCCTTCGAGCTTTGTTCCTTCCCCTCCCTTTGAGTTTTGTTCCTTCCACTCCTTTTAGTATCCAAGTTCCTTTTACCTGTCGTTTAATCATTCTCTCCATGGTCGCACCTCCTGGTTTGAGAGAAGGGAGTCAGGCACTGCCTGCACTACCACAACCCTCTGAACATCATAGAACATGGCTGTCCAATGCAACCGCTCGACCTGGTTTACCAGACAAACCAGTACCCAGATGCACATCCAAGTAGAAGCGCGCTGATGAAGAACAGGTTAGACAGACAAAAGAGGCCAAGAAGATTGGCAAGCAAGATACTTACCAGCGAATTTCGACCATGCAAGCACAAATGGTGGTCAATCAGTCTGAGGCCCAAATGGATTGAGCAGCCATCCGCCCGAAGCCTCACATTGTCAGAAAACCTGTGACTGCCAGTGAAGAGAATAGTCCTATGATCCTACCACCCCGCAGTGCACGTAAGTCTTGTCATCATCGCCATGAGTGTAACTGACCTTAGTAACTTGTTGTCGCATTAGGACTTGAAGACAGCAAAGGGCCTAGTTTGTGAGAAGTCCTGGCAGATGTGACACGTCAGAGGTTGGCTGATGCTAAAGCGAGAGCTGAAGCCTTGCACAGTAGTAGCAAGTACGTACCTGGGTGGTGATACTAATATTCAAGGGTGTGGTGCTAACTGTCAGTGCTCAGTCAGCAGGCCATTGGATTGGACTTGCGCAATAAGAGACCCACCAATAACATCACTGACATTGAAGACGATAGTGATGAGCTCCAGTATGCGATGGAGTATTCCAAGGGCAACCCTAAGGTGAGTGTCAGGACCATGTGCTCTGTGCGAACGACTAATATCACTTACCCTACTGCCAGCAGTTACTGCCCTCTCCGGTGGTGGTTGCTCATGTCGATGTTGATGATCTCGCTGACTTCATGTCAGTGGATCCCAGTAACTGCACACCACGGTGTGAGCAAGTCAAATTGAAATGCAAGCTTGACTTACGGAGCGACTCGGAGGGAGATGAGGTAGACACTGAGCCAGCCAGTGAGGGGGAAGCAATGGAGACAGACCTCCAGCCCAGGCCTCAGGGTGGAGGTCGGTGTCTCACATGGCAGGTTAGCTCCAACTTATATATGGTGAAACGTGACTCACCTCATGTCCCACAGAACGCCATCGCTGTCATTGAAGCTCCCCCGATTAAGAAGATCAAGACCGAGTCAGCGGAGAGTAGTAACAACGTACGTCAATCAGTCACAGGGAACCCGAATGCATTAGGTGAAATTGCAAGCATGCTGGTGGCCTTGAGGAGGTCTTGTAAGGGATCTTCCATGCCGAAGAACCCTAGGGTCAAAGCTACAAAGGGCAACCTCCCCCCGCTCATGCAAAACGATCCCGACGACAAGGGGTCTAAGAACATCCTGCCAAGTGTCATCCTGTGGTATGGGGATCAAGCTAGCGTATGGAGTATCAAGGAATCTGACCTGGAGGATGTGCTCATCGCTGTCGTCGGCATCATTTATCCTTCATTTGGCGACATCGATGAAATGAAACATGGTGGTCACATTTATGATCTGGTAAGTCACATTGTTTGTCATGTAAACTCCACTGATTACTACTGACCTTGTGGGATACCATCAGGCTGTTCAGCGCCTTGTTTGCTGGTGTCATGTCATTGGGAATGCAGCTGCCCATGTCGTGCTCAAGTACCTCAACGAGAATGCCGCTGATCAGGGCTTGACTAAAGAGGCCCTCTCGACCCTTTTGTTGAAACGTCATGCATTTGCGTACAAGGATTTTGACCCCACTGACCACTCTAAAGCTTTCCAGTCCTCCTTTGTCCTCTCCCTTCTTGGAACGACTCACTTGCAAGATATCATTGGGTGGATGGAGGTTCCCGGGCTTGATCTCCTGGCAAAATGTGATCATGGGATCAGGGGTGTACTTTCCCTCTGCACTGCAGCGGTAAATAAATTTTTATGCGTCGTCCAGATGACTAACTACAGTTTGACAGCTGGAACGCGCATTGAAATTAGGTAAAGAAGGATGACTCGAGGTTATTGTAAACCAGGAGGCAGAGATGGGCCAAGAGGCTCTCGACACCCACCCAACCCAGGGCATTCGGACGAGCCAGAAGCAACCTCAAAGTCTGAATCATGCAATGGGGAAGCTGAGTACCAAGGGCACTGCCTTCTCCCAGCAGAACTGGGGCAGTCAGTCACTGTCATACTATGTGTCCATTGCAAACCGGGACGATGGGGCACTGGAAAACATCGTTGCTGGGGCATTGTTATACCTCGCTACCAACCGGGATGATGATGCCCAGTTTGCCTGTGTTGTTGCCCCAGATGAGCTCGATCCTAGAGCTCAGATGTGTAAGTACCCACTCGCCTGTCACGATTACTCCTGGGATGATGTGGGTAATATTTTTCATACAGGATGCAGGTTACTCCCACAATCTTCAAGTCGTCAAACGCACCTCCAAGACTATACCAAGTTCCTCTCTTTTTTTTACCTGTGTTCAGACTCATTCTTCTTATTCGTTTCACACCCATCTCTATCTGCTCATTGTTTCACTCCTTAGACCCCGTCACTCATGAATTGCGTTGCTCGTTTAGTCCCGCCGTGAGCCTATCAAGTGGTTCATATACCCTTTCTTGGATTGTTTTGGTAACTTTCTATTGGACTCATCAGCCAATCAACTCACTCGTTTTTCTATGCTTTTCGTGCTTTTCGGGTCAGACTACTACTGCTTTTGTGTAGCTTACAACAAGCTTTTTAATGATTTTTGGTTGCTTTCCATCGTTTGAACTGTAAAAAGCATGGTAAAAAGCTGCAAAAGCACGGTAAAGCAGCAGAAAAGCACAGATAAAAGCAGAGAGATCTGCTTTTTGTGCTTTTCGCCAGGTTCACAAAAGCACGAGAAAGCAGCAAAAAGCACGTGAAAAGTACGCGAAAAGTAACTTGTGAATTTACTGATGACTAGTTACTGGCATCACGTTCATATAGAGTCGGACACAAACCTAAGTTGGTGCCTTGGCCGCTACGGAGGATGCGTCTGAAACGGAGATATGTTTAACAACCTATGGAGCTGTGTGTGTCGCACCTGGGCTGGCTCCAATCTCTGAAATGATGGAAGGAGTGACGCTGTACCTGTATAGTGGAGTCTCATGCCGATAAGATCTCAATATATCTATATATATATAATAAAGCCTTTAATAGGTGTTTGTACATGTATTCAATCTGCAGACGAATCATCCACAGCAATGACCTTGCAAGCAAGGCAATTCCTGTGCTAAAAGACAACGTGCTGTGTTCGGAAATGAAGAACTTAAACTGACGGTGACTTCCATCATTATGCATCACGTCTGGTGGAGTGTGCGCAGCCACTCCCCCACATTGACTAGCTGCAGCGGATCTCATGCCAGTGAGATGAATCCTAAAAGTTTCGCTCCATTCTCCGTCAAACATATGCACAGCAACGTTCCATCCTGTGGCCGTCTTATGAACCCATCGTTGCAGAATCTCCACTCAGAACTCGATAAATTTCCTCTCTGCTCCTTTCATCTCTCAGACTTCGTTTCGCACTCATGGACGGACACAATCTACTCTCTAGCTCACGTTTTGCCCCACAGCCGCAATGAAACAGACTAGACGGCTCAGAATCGCACCCGTCTGACTCAACCAAATGCGAACATGTCTTTATAACTCGTAAGTGGTAATGTGGGCCATACTGGAGGGATCGTTGACATTCCTGTGCAGGCATCTATGCCACAGATGTTGTGTCTGGCCTCCGTCGCGTGCCGGCAGGCTTCTATGCTGCTGTAGAGATCGATGGGAAACTCAGAAAGACCTTGGATAAACCCATGGTGGTTGGTAAGGACATGATGGAATGGGATGAAGAGATCCTCCTGTCAGTTACTACCTTCCCTATGCTTGCTACTTCAACTGAACATGGTCTAGGCCATTGGAGCGATCATCTGCCATTTCATTCAAGGTCTATGCATCCTTCGAGCTTGGGCCAAGGCGCGGAAATGGTGCATTACTCCGCCGATTCAAGACTACCGTAGGAGATGTGTTCGACTGCAACAAAGAACTCCAGCATGAGCAACTCCATCACTGTCATACTCACTCACTGATGTCTTGTTGTAGCCATCAGGTTCCTGGAAAAAGAGGTTCTTCCATCATGTTCGTCGCTCAGAATAGCCACCAAACGACGCATTTGCGATGTCAATGAACCCACAATGGTGCTTGACGTGGGTGACCTGTTCTCCTCATTGTTGACACCTCCTAACCGCATGATGATAGTCCTCGTTGTCAGATGCAGTGAACCAGCCAGCACTATTTACTGATACCGGACACCGTGCTCTCCTACGTTATCACCAACTCCGCGACCAAAAGGATCTTGACAGAGCCGTCACGTGTTTCGAGCGTGCCCGGGACATGTCCCCCCAAGACAATCCGAATCACTGTGCTGCATTATTTAACTTGGCCACTGTGAAGTTCATCGAGTGTCAAGACAATAATCGTTACCATGATCTAGATGTGGCGATCACATTGTATCAAGATGCACTCCAGCTTCGCTCCAGTAATCACGGAGATTGCTGCATTGCTGCTCTCGATCTCTGTTTCACTCTTCTGGCTCATTTACAGAGACAAGGCGAAAAGAGAGACGGGACAGGAACCGAGGACTTGCTCTGCAGAGTAGTGGAGAGTAACGCATACCGAGCAGCATGGCTCGCATTGGAGATGGCTGAGATCTCAGTGACGATTCAAGCGATGGAGTCTGGGATATCCAAGGTGGAGAGCACGAATCCTGATGAGGAGGAGTTGATACAGTCTGCACGGGCTATGTTGCTGCGCTTCTCAGATCCAGATCCTCGCCAGGCTGCAGCACTAGCTGAACTTGGAAGCTGATTGTATCGTCGATTCGAGGACAATGGCAACCTTACTGACATCCACGAGTCAATCTTGATGTTGGAGCACACCATGCAGCTCACTCCGGACAGAGGCCCTGAGAAGCTAACTCTGTTGTCCAACCTCGGGAACTCATTATCTCGTCGCTTTGAGCGCCTCAGTGATGTCGCAGACATTGACAAGTCCATTTTAATGAAAGAGGAGGCAGTCCGTCTCACTCCCAATGGCCAACCTGTTGATCCAGGTTGGTTGAACGGCCTCGGGATCTCGTTATCGATCCGCTTTGAGTGCCTCGGTGACCTCACGGACATGGACAAGTCCATTTCCATGTTTGAGGAGGCAGTCCATCTCATTCCCAATGGCAATCCCAGCAAGCCAGGTCTGTTGTCCAACCTCGGGTCCTCATTATCTCGTCGCTTTGAGCGCCTCGGTGACCTCGTGGACGTTGACAAGTGTATTTCAACATTCGAGGAGGTAGTCCGTCTCATTCCCAATAACCATCCAGACAAGCCATGCCGGTTGAACAGCATCGGGTGCTCGTTATTGAGTCGCTTTGACCGCCTTGGTGACCTCAGGGACATCGACAAGTCTATGTCAATTTTTTCGGAAGCAGTCCATCTCATTCCCAAAGGCCATCCCGACAAACCAGGTCTATTAAACAACCTCGGGAACTCGTCATTTTGTCACTTTGAGCACCTTGGTGACCTCGCGGACATCCACGAGTCCATTTCGATGAAAGACGAGGCAGTCTGTCTCACCCCCGATGGTGATCCTGACAAGCCAGCTCGGTTGAACAGCCTTGGGAACTGGCTATTGAGTCGCTTTAAGCGCCTTGGCGACCTTGTGGACATCGACAAGTCCATTTCAATGATTGAAGAAGCAGTCCGTCTCTCCCCTAATGACCATCCTGATAAGCGGGCTCGGTTGCACAACCTGGGAAACTCGTTATTGAGTCGCTTTCAGCACCTCGGTAACCTCGCGGACATCGACAGGTCCATTTTGATGTCTGAGGAGGCACTCCACCTCACTCCCAATGACCATCCCGACAAGGCAATTACGTTGTCCAACCTCGGGTCCTCATTATGTTGTCGCTTCGAGCGCTTCGGTAACTTCACAGACATTGACAAGTCCGCTTTGACTTTTGAAGAGGCAGTTCGTCTCACTCCCAATGACCATCCGGACAGGCCAGCTGTGTTGAGCAACCTCGGGTCCTCGTTATTTCGTTGTTTTGAGCACCTCGGTGATCTTGCGGACGTTGACAAATCCATTTTGATATCTCAGGAGGTGGTCCATTCCACTCCCAATAGCTGTCCCCACAAGCCAGCTCTGTTGTCCACTCTCGGGTCCTCATTTATTCGTCGCTTTGAACATCTTGGTGACCTCGCAGACATCAACAAGTCCATTTCCATGTTTAAGGAAGCAGTCCGTCTCACTCCTAATGGCCATCTCGAAAAGCCAACTCTACTGAACAACCTCGGCGGTTCATTATTGCGTCGCCTTGAGCACCTCGGTGGCCTCGCGGGCATGGACGAGTCCATCTTGATGTTGGAGGAGGCAGTCCGTCTCACTCCCAATGGCCATCCCAACAAGCCAGGCTGGCTGAACAACCTTGGAAGCTCGTTATTTAGACGCTTTCAGCAGCTCGGCGACCTTGTGGACATGGATAAGTCAATTTTGATGAATGAGCAGGCAGACCGTCTCACTCCCAATGGCCATCCCAGGAAGCTAACTCTGTTGAACAACCTCGGGGGTTCGTTATTGATTCGCTTTCAGCGCCTTGGTGACCTCGCTGACATCGACAAGTCCATTTCCATGCTTGAGGAGGCAGACCGTCTCACACACAATGGCCATCCCGAGAAGCCAGGTCTGTTGTCTAGCCTCGGGTCCTCATTATCTTGTCGCTTTGAGCGCCTTGGTGACCTCGCGGACATCCACAAGTCCATTTCGATGAATGAGCAGGCAGTCTGTCTCACTCCCGATGGCCATCCTGCAGAGCCAGCGCGGTTGAGCAACCTCGGGAATGCATTCATGAACTTTTTTGAGCATTCTCGCAATCCTCGTGATCTATCTGCTGCCATTCTGCACTTTTCCATGGCCAGTCGTGCCCCCATTGGTTCTACATCCACTCGCTTTCGTGCTGCTCGTCGCTGGATTTCTTCTGCACGCCTTCAAGGCAACTCCCAGGCTCTCCTTGATGCTTATACCACCACCATCAGCCTGCTTCCGCACTTGGCATGGCTTGGCCTTCCACTCACAGAGCACCATCTTGTACTCCTCGAAGCTGCTGATGTAGCATGAGATGCTGCCTCTGCTGCAGTTGAATCTGGTTACCCTGAACTGGCTGTCGAGTGGCTCGAGCAAGGACGTTCCATTGTCTGGAGTCAGTTCCTGCAGCTGCGCACTCCGGTTGATGAACTTCGTGTCAACCATCCAGACCTTGCTGATCAATTCCAGCAGATCTCTCAACAGCTGGAACATGCCAGTTCTCATGACCATGTCGCATTCCATGGCTCAGCGAATGACTTGATTAACAACACTAGGTCACTGGAGGAGGAAGTCCAATGCCATCATGACCTCGCTCTCCAACGCGAAAAGCTCCTCGTTGACATACGGTCTTTACCAGGTTTTGGCCAATTCTTGCTCCTGAATGGAATCGAGCAATTAGCTGCCTTGGCACACTCCGGACCAGTCGTCTATCTCAATGCCAGCAAACAACGATGTGATGCATTGGTCGTCATGGCGGAGTTGTGCGGCGTTACCCCCGTCCCCCTTCCTGGTATCAGCTATCAAGATGTGGAATGCCTACTTCGTTTGTTTTTCAAGAACAATTACCCTGCTATTTCACACGATGACATTTCTGTACTCGTTACCTCCGACAACAATATCGCATCACAGCACTTTCTCAACACGCTGATGGAAGATAGTACCGAAGGGAGTGACAGGGAAGGCGCACTTAGGACTGATAGATTCACGTCTGACGACCGGTTGCGGTTGGTCCTAGCATTCCTGTGGAAGAAGGTTATAAATCCTGTTCTGGAGGCCCTTGGCTTATTGGTATGTCATCTATCTGAAGTTTTTCAGAGTCAGTGCTTTCTAACTGAGGTTTCCATGTTCACAGAGTCCGCCATCTGGTGCCAAGAAAATGACTCATATTTATTGGTGTCCGACTGGGCCTTTTGCTTTTCTACCCATACATGCTGCTGGCCGCTATGGTACAGCTGGAGCGGGTCCAAAGCTTTCCGACTTCGCCGTATCTTCCTACATACCAAGTCTTAGTGCTCTCACATCATCACCTCAGAAGGATTCCAACAGTTCCTCATCCAGGATTCGCCTCGTTACTGTTCCCCAACCGGAAGAAGATGGGCAGATGAAGCTCACATGCGTAAAGGAAGAGATCGATCACATTAGAACATTGTCCTCCAGGTCCTCTTTCGTGACCCTCCAGGATTCCCATGGTACTGTCGAAGACGTCATGGAGAAGATGAAGAGTGCCAATTGGGTACACTTTGCATGTCATGGCATACAAGATCCTTACAACCCGCTTGACAGTGGGCTTTGCCTTGCAAACCGTTGTCGTTTGAGGCTTTCTGACATCATCCAATTGGCACGCCCTCAAGGTGGTCTCGCCTTTCTCTCTGCATGTCAGACTGCGAAGGGGGATGTGAATCTGTCAGAAGAGTCTGTACATCTCGCCGCCGGGATGCTTCTTGCAGGTTATGGGGGCGTCGTTGCAACAATGTGGTCGATAATGGACCATGATGCACCAAGAGTGACGAAGAAGGTATACGAGCATCTCTTCCGGGATGGCAAGGTTCCCGACAGCACGGAGGCTGCAGAAGCATTGCATTATGCTGTCCAGCATCTCCGTAACTCTGGCGCATCTTTCTCATCTTGGGTTCCTTTTATTCATGTTGGTCAGTAGTTAATGTTCTATATCCCCTTGTTCCACGGGGGATGGCCATTCCTACATGCCTCCCTTTCTATGTTATTCTTTGATTGGTGGATTTACAAGCTTGTTTATTGTATCGATGTCTCTATGGAATTCCTACAGACTATGAACTGCAAGCGATCTAGCGTGTCCTCCCTGGTGGGATGGGCCATATCCTACCTCCTCTCAACATGATCCAACAAACAGGTTTGCTGTAGGATGCTTTTCCATCTGACTTCCGAGTCATGGCCCACATCGTGGCGGTTTCGTACTTATATCGCTTTCTCTGTCGCAAGCTTGCATGACGCTCGGCTCAACATCACGACTTAGTTTAACCTACGTCAGAAACCACCCCGTTCTAATTGATCGTGACGGCCCCGTGAACCATGGCTGCATATGCGCCATCATGAAACACATCGAAACGTTGTGGATCTACCTCGTGCGGGTGTGATGAGTCCAAAACAGTGTGCTCGAGCATGAAATTAGAACAAGCAAAGGAGACAGAAACCGAAATGAACCCCTACACGGCGACGCAATCCTTAATCTTCCTGCCTTTCAACTTACTCTCCCTTCTTCAGCGCCGCTTCCTCAGTGCATTGTCGTTCCAGCGTCTGTTGACGGTGTTGGTAGAGCTGTCGAGCGAGAGCTGGACTAATCACCACACGTTCGACGTCAGTATGTATCCCACAAATGAGAAGATAAAAAAACACTACAAGACAAGAAATAGACCCAAGAGCAAAACGAAACGAAATGGCTCACTTGGATGGATCAACCATCCCACACAACCCCGCCTCCGTCTGACCTGCTCACTAGCACGTTACGGTGGAAATCGGGATTGCAAAAGGCCAACCAACTGCCGTTGATGTCCTCGAGACGTTTCGAGACGATGGACGGTTCATGGAGGAAGATATCATCTGTGACAAGGGTACAGAGGGTGTCCTTGTGGGCATGGTCTGGGGTTGGTGGGCATAGGGATTGGGATTAAAATTGGAAGCACTAGGACAAGCGTGGCGATAAGGTGTCACTGCATAAGACTGCATGACACTGGCACAAGCATCACCAG
>JBBPSV010000605.1:0-15932 GCA_038093795.1 Retiboletus fuscus
AAAGTTAAGGAGTGGCTAGAAGAGCAGGAATTTGAGACTATGGTATGGCCTGCACAGTCTCCTGACCTCAACCCCCTTGAGCATCTCTGGGGTCACCTCAAAAGGAAGCTGGCAGATCATGAACACCTTCCTAAGGGGATTCTTGCATTATGGGATAGGGTTCAGGAGGAATGGGAGGGAATACCAGTGGAGGAGTGTCAGAAGCTGATTGAAAGCATGTCTAGAAGGATTGAGGCAGTGCTCAAGGCAAAAGGAGGCTATACCAAGTACTAATATACCCAGAATATCAGCAGGTGCAAAACTATTGCAATGGTATTACTGTTTTGAAATGTACATATCTTCACAGCCACTGAGCCAAATCACATGACCATGGGGACAGGGTTGTAGCCACAGGTTTGTACTTTATTTGTTCTCACCAAAGCTAAGCAAAATTCCCATGTGTGATTGTGGGGTGCTTTGCACCCCAGTTTGGGGTTAGGCATTGCAAGGGTTTTGGAAGTCACTGTAGGCCTCAGAGTCCACTGTTGTGCTTCCTTGGTTACTCACAGTGGACTCCAGTGTGCACCTTGAGTCCCCTATCAGTGGCTAGTCCACTCCTACAAGTGTTCTGCACTTATCAGCATGTCCCTGATTCAAGCACTTGGAGCTGATTACTCCCATTTCATCTCATCTCTTGCACTCCTTACTGATCTGGACAAGGACAAAGTGAAAGCTGCCTTCCAGACTGAGGAAATCAATCATTGTCCTGATACTGATGCTGTGTCTGGCAACTCTGTCCTCTCTGCTGCCTCTGGAAGCTGTGCATGTAACCCCTCTTTGCCTTGCTCTTTCTGTGAGAAATCTGGCCACTGCCAGTGCAAGTATTTTGCTTTGCAGCATGCCAGGGATGCCTACAAGACCACCAGGCATAAGGGAAAGACTGCCAATGGTGCAAAGACAGCCTCTACTCCCTCATCATCAACTTCAATCCCATCTCCATCTGCTACACCCACCCCAGGTGTGGCAAACTCTGTCCAGACATCCCAGGATGGTGTAGAACTCACAGGAAGTGCAAGTACTCATTCCAGTACCACCTCTCACCCCTCATCATCATCTTGGATCAATTCTGATGTTGATTGGAATGCAGACTCAGGGGCCACTTCTCATATGACCCCTCATTGCCACTGGTTGCACAACTTTACCCCAAAATGTGTCCCAATCAAGCTGGCTGACAGCACCATTGTCTATTCTGCTGGTGTTGGGTCTGTTGTGTTCCATCCTGTCATCAAGGACAAGAGGGCTAGAGCTGTTGAGTTCAGTTGTGTCTTACATGTCCCAGAGCTTTGCAACAACCTCCTCCTATCTGTCCTATACCTTACAAAACACTCTGAATTTGTTGTCAATATAGATTTGACCCATATGGTGTTTTCTAGGCCTCCTGGGCCCCCACTATTCATTGCCACCATCTGAGACAACAATGCTGCATTATTGGACAGCTTCGCTATCTCTGTCAGTGAGGCTGCTTGCCCTGCAACATCCCTGCCACTTGATCTGTCTCTTTGGCATTGCAGACTTGCTCATCATCACATTGCTAGCATTAGAGCACTGTATGAGTGCAAGTTAGTCACTGGATTGCAGCTGGACACCAAATCTGTGCCTGATCCCATCTGTGAGCCATGTCTTGCTGGCAAGATGCATGCAAATCCATTCCCTACATCTGAAACTTGCTCCTGTCATCCTCAGGAGCTCATTCATATGGATGTGCACCAGGTTACTCATCCATCTGTGTCTGGGTACTGCTATTAGGTCACTTTCATCGACAACTACTCAAGATATTGCTTTGTTGTGCCTATTAAGCGTAAATCTGATGTTTTTGATGCTTTCAAGATATTCAAGGTATTTGCAGAGACCCAGTCAGAGCACAAACTGTGAACACTGAGATAACAAGGAAGGGGAGTATATGAGCAATACCTTTGCAGATTTCACCACTCAGTGGGTATCATATGCCAGCACACTGCCAGGGCACAACCTCAGCAAAATGGAGTTGCTGAGCATGCCAACTGACTTCTCTCTGAGTGCATTACCAGCATGCTGCATGAATCAGGCCTTTCTACTTTGTTTTGGGGCAAAGTTTTGGCTGCACGTGTGCATGTTTGGAACAGATGTCCTACAGCTGCACTCAATGATTCCACACCCTATGAGTGATGGCATGGATCCAAGCCTGATGTATCTCACCTGCACATTTGGGGTTGTACTACCTATGTGCATATCCACAAGGACCAGCACTCTGCTTTGGGATCTCACTATGAGAAGTGCAGTTTTATTGGGTATCCTGATGGGTACAAGGCATGGAAGTTCTATAATTCACTGACCAAGCCTACAATTATCTCACAATGTGCTAATTTTGATGAACACCACTTCCTTGCTCACCCCTCTGTCCCATTACAGTCCATACCATTGCAATTGCCTTATGTTCCCCTATTGGTGTCTGATGATGAAGACTCTTTGGTGTTGCTTGGTTCTGTAGCTGCAAGAGGCCAACCCATTCAGCAGCTTCCAGCTCCAGCTCCAACTCCACCTCAGCCTGCTATGCCTCCACCACTGCCTCTGCCAGCTCCAGCTCCACCTGGTCAAATCATCCCTCCTTTGAGTGAGGTTGAGGGAAAGATGGATGATAAACAATATGTGGACATTTAGGAGGCAGAGTTATTGCAGAACATGAAGAATTTTAGACTTTCTTGAACTAAAGTCATCTTTCAGAAGAATAATAATTCCAAGTATACCTCCAGAAAAGCTCAAATTTGCTTTGATAAGCAATCAATCAAGCTTTTGGATTAGTCTTCATGGTTTTCATATGTTAAAGCCATTTTACTCACTTGAAATCATCTCAAAATATATCCTTCTGATTATAAAAGAGTTTCTATAGAGATTTATCAATTATGAAATAAGGTGATACTGGAGTGGGGGAGGAAATTTGTCAAAGAACATCAGAAATGGATACAAAACATCTCTAGAAGGATTCAAGCAGTTATCAAGGTCAGAGGAGGTCATACCAAGTACAAACTGCCCCAGTGTATGCAAACTGTTATGATTCACTGTGGCTCCTATTCTAAGTCTTCAGCATGACCCACCTGACCATTCCCTCATCCTAGGGAACACTGATGGTCCCCACCAGACCCCACACCTCAGACTTGCCTGCTCAACTCCATACAAAGTGTCCATCCAGACACCTTCCCCACCATAGTCCATTCCACTAACCAGAACTCCCCAAGCCTCATAGTGCTGGTCTCTTTGTGAGTATCACCAATTGAGCACTCCCTCTGAGACCTTGGTCTCCAATCCATCCAACCTGGGACTCCAACAGTCCACTCCTCAACATTCTGTCTCAACCCATGACACAGCCTGCCCTTGGACTGACAACCCACCTCAACCCCTGTCTCCATCCCCTGACATCACCATGGATCCTCTTTGGCCAAGTCCAACCTCTGACTCTCTCCTCAGCCAGGCCTTACCTCCCACTATGCATCACCCCTATCAGGTCTTATCCTGAACACACTCTCAGACTCCCCTTGGTGAGTTCCAATCTGCCAGTTCTCCAACAGAACCTGTCCCAGTCGCTTGGCTCTCCAACAGAGCCCCAGCCTCATGACTGGACCTTGTCCCAGACACTCAGCAGGATTACTCACATATCCATGGACATCTCCTATCTGAGTCCCATCTCTGACATTGGGGTATGCACCCCTCACTTAGCTTTAACCTTTCTTAGACACCATGCTTCATGCATCCCTTCTATTACCACTGAAGGTGATGCTTCTCTTGCTAGCCAAGATCACAGATTGACAGGATGCTTCCTGATCAACAGATCCACAGCACATATGACTCATTTCATTACTCATTCATCGAGTCATACTTCATGTTTCCTTTAGGGATGTGTACCCCTCATCCCTTCAACACATCTCCTTTACTTAGTTATACCACAGCCTGTCTCCCTTACTTAGATGTCCAGTCTGCACACACAATTCCCCTCTATATGATAGGCACTCCCACATCCTAGATACCTTAGCCCAGATTCCACAGACTCTTCATACTCTTCTAGTCCCCACTGTCCTAGAATTGTAGACTCACCATTAATATCAACCACCTTCTCATTGACTTCATTTGGAAGGCCACCTGACCCCTCAACCATATGCCTACCATGTGGCTCAGCAGCATGGGAACTTACTGATAAGCACAGAACACTTGTGGGAGTGGACTAGCCACTGATAGGGGACTCAAGGCACATACTGGAGTCCACTGTGAGTAACCAAGAATGATATTGAGTGAAATACAATCAGTTACTGACCTGGAGTCCACTGTGAGTAACCAAGGAAGTATAACAGTGGACTCCAAGGCCTAAGTCAAGTGGCTGTAAATACTGCTAAACAACTGGTAGCCACAATCAGCCACAAGGGCAACACACATCTAGAACGAAGTAAAAGTGTCCATAGAGTGTGAAATCAAGAAATGTAACACTTACTTCCCCATGCCTCTCTCCTTTCTGGTAGCCTCTGTTCCATGGCTGCCATAGCCTGAGTCCTAGAAGGCATATTACCCTCTGGTCTATGTGCAATCCTGCCCAGGCCACACATAACACAAAGTCAAATAACTGTCCCAATGAGTTGTCATTTTGATATGACTACCATTCCATCAGATCCTACCCAAATATGTTGACCAAGAGATGGATTTGTAGCCAAGAGCAGTGCCTTCCTTCCCTCTACCAATAGGTAAGCCCTTGAACTACCTGTAGAGTTAGTGCATTTCAATTAGTGAAAAACATGCAAACATTGGGACAGTTGTTTGAGCCACTGTATATTCCACCAGTCAAAGGTCTCCATTAGTCCATTCTGCAGCACTGTCACAACCACAAGTCTACCAGTCACCTGGGCTATCTAAAAACCCACCAGCTTGTTGCCAGTGAGTTTTGGTGGCCTGGCCTGACTCAGTTTGTTCACAAGTATGTTGAAGGCTGTGCCACATGCCAGCAGAACAAAGTCAACACCCACCCCATGGTACCCCTGCTTATACCTAATTGGTCCACTGCCACCCATCCATTTCAACAGATCTCTTGTGATATGATTATGGACCTCCCCCTCTCTGGAGGCTTTGATTCTTTCAGAGTCTGGGCTGACTATGGATCTTGTAAGAGGGCTATTTTCTGCCCTACAAAGAAAATAGCAACCACCAAAGACATTGCAACCTTGTATTTCAAAAAGGTTTATCCCAGATTTGGTCTTTACAAGAAGATCATCTCTGATCATGGACTACAGTTCACTTCTCACTTCACTAAAGAACTCAGACACATTCTTGGATATTCTCTTGTGCTGTCCACCACCTATCACCTCCAAACTGATGGGACAACTGAGCAGAGCATACCTTCAGATCTTTTGTGGCAACAATCCTATGACATAGGCTAATCAGCTGATCCATGCCAAATTTGCTCACAATCACTGCCCTCATTCTGTAACAGGTAAATCCTGCTGTTACCTAATGATGAGATATGAACCTATGCCTCTACCCACTGTCCTCCCACTCACTGATCTCCTAGCAGTTGAGGACAGGATCAAAGAACTCACAACTGCCAGACAAGAAGTCCTAGCAGTGCACAATTTAGCTCATCAGATCATGGCTTCCCAGAACTGGGAGAACTTTACTCTGTTTGAGAAGGGCAATCAGGTTTGGCTCAATGCCAAAAATCTGAAGTGCACCCACACTCACCTGAAGTTCACACCCAAGTAAGAAGGGCCCTTTACCATTACCAAGGTACTGTCCCCAATCATATACCAACTCTGCTTGCCTAAAGCTTGGAAAATACATCTGGTATTGCATGCAGCTCCATTGACCCTGTAGAAGGAAAAGTCCATCCATGGCCCCAATTTCCCTAAACCCCCTCCTGACCTTATCAATGGAGAGAAACAGTATGAAATTGAAAAGGTCATTCAACACCAGGGTTCTGCTATCAACCATCACTTCCTTGTCCACTGGCATGGGTTCACCACTTCTGATGACACCTGACTCCCCAAGCAGGAGTTCAAACATGCACAAATGGTTGTCAGGTCATATAAGAAACTCCACCCCAAGATCTTCCCTCCTTAGAACTCTACATGCTGGTCTTTTCATGATCATCACCAACTGAGTCCTTCATAACCATCAACCTTTTCATGTCTTACTCACCTTCAACCAAATCCTCCCTCATGGCCTCCTCTGTTACCAACTCTACTCTGCTTGATGCCTTTGAAGGGGTTGAGCATGAATTCATTAATCTTGCTGCCAAACTCAAAATGCCCAGTGTCCATCCTCCTATGGTTCTTCCTAGTGACTCCACCAGTAACCAAGCCACCCCTAGATGGGGATTGGCTGCTCTCCTTTGGGAACCCATCCTTGAATCTGAGTGACTGGAGACTGTTGTCTTGGTCAACATTCCATTCTATGCCAATAAGCTGCAATCCAACCTACTTTTATATGAGTCAGGTTGCCTCCTTCAAACCCTCCTTCATAATTCCAGGCTGTCTACTATCATGGAGGTGCATTTAGATATATATTCTCCTCTTGAATCCCTTTATCTAGCATACCTATAGACCTCTGTCTCAACCTCATTGCCTCTTTCTCCTCCACCAATGCCCTAGTCCAAGTTCTTTGTCACCCAACTCCACCTCATCACCTGCCATATTCACAGCTACCTCCTGTCTGATAAGTGCAGGACACTTGTGGGAGTGGATTAGCCACTGAATAGGGACTCAAGGGGCACACTGTGTTACATTTCTTGATTTCACACTCTATGGACACTTTTACTTTCTTCTAGATGTGTGTTGCTCTTGTGGCTGATTGTGGCTGCCAGTTGTTTAGCAGTATTTACAGCCACTCCACTTAGGCCTTGGAGTCCACTGATTGTGGCTGCCAGTTGTTTATCAGTATTTACAGCCATTCAACTTAGGCCTTGGAGTCCACTGTTGTGCTTCCTTGGTTACTCACAGTGGACTCCAGTGTGATAAGTGCAGAACACTTGTGGGAGTGGACTAGCCACTGATAGGGAACTCAAGGGGCACACTGGAGTCCACTATGAGTAACCAAGAATGATATTGAGTGAAATACAATGAGCTACTGACCTGGAGTCCAGTGTGAGTAACCAAGGAAGCACAACATGTTACATTTCTTGATTTTGCACTCTATGGACACTTTTACTTTGTTCTAGATATGTGTTGCCCTTGTGGCTGATTGTGGCTGCCAGTTGTTTAGCAGTATTTACAGCCACTCCACTTAGGCCTCAGAGTCCACTGTTGTGCTTCCTTGGTTACTCACAGTGGACTCCAGGTCAGTAGCTCATTGTATTTTGCTCAATATCATTCTTCATCTGCAATCCTGGAAGTGACTGTACAGGCTTGTCTGCTTGGTTACAGCACCTACAGTGGTACACTTAGGTCCCTTATGCACAGTTACGAGACAGTTATGTCACTTTCTGTAAAATATCCACACTAAGCTAATTGAGACAAATCTGGTTATCTTGGTAATCCTACACAACTCAGTCCATGGCAACCGAGTTTGTCAGCACTATACAGACACTCTCATATGCACAACACTGCCACATGGCAGCTGTCTCGGTACAGACTGGTACAAACAATAGAGTCTGTCAGCACTTGTACATACTTCACTGTCTGTACTGGTCTGTTCTTGTACACAGTCTGTATAACATTGTGCACATTGCCTGTCTCAGTGCAGAATTGTACTGGGTTGCACGTAGTATGTACAGTATGGAGCATCCTGTAGTACAGGTCCATACAGCATTGTCTCATGTTGACCATCTTGGTAGAGTGTACAAGTTGTACATATTTCATTGTCTGTACAGAGTGCTCACATATACCACCATGTCTGTGCAACTCTGTCACACATCAATTGGATTTGGTACAGATGCACAGCAATTGCACAGAGCAATCATTGACTGTCATTTCAAATGGGGTAATACATACAATTCAACATGGTGTGAAGTGATTACTAGTCCAGGATGACAAATGCCTCATCATCTCCTGTGGGCATGGTCGCAGCTTTGGAGAAGCTGGTCCTAGTATAATGATTGTTAGTCGATTGAGCAATGATATCAAGTTTACTTACATTCCAAGCATGGCCCACTCTTCAAGCATATTATCCAGCTTGTTTCCATGGTAAATGTCACTCTTAACCTGCTCCAGGTTTCGATACATCTTGTTGTATGTTTCCTTGAGCTGCCTAATATCGAACTTATAGTTCAAAGGAACATGACCATGCTGCATAAATATACTCAGGATAGCATGTACCTGACCGAGATTTAAAGTGAAAAAATAAGACAAAACCTGAAAAATAGTCACTCACAAAGGTGGCGATGAGTACGAGAGCATTGTATGGAACATATGACTGCATTTCTGGGAATTGATGCAGAGACTTCAGTTTGTTTGAGTAAAAGACCATGAGGCATGCTTGCTTGAGGCTCTCGTGTGCAAAGTTGCTCATTTTCCCCTGATTAGTAGTTGATCTGTTACTGATACACCAGTATACTATGGTGAGGAAAGGACTTACATTCTCATCCAGCTCACCATGCAGGAACTGCCCATCTTGGAGTAGTGCTTGCGCTTTATCATGAACGAATTTAACCCATTCAGCCTCTGTCTTTGCACTCGATGGCAGGTACAACTGGTAATGAATGGGCAAGATGGCAGAGATGGATTTCTTGATCTCAGACCAAAACGTGGAGATGTCATTGTAGATCTGAAATGACTTAGCTAGATCTTTACATTAACTCTAGTACAACTTACCATCCTACACATATCACCACTGCACTCTTCAATGCTAATTTCTGCATGATGTAAGTATGCGAAATGACATGAGACCAGGATATCATACTTACCTGCCTCAAGCTGATGCCCCTCCAGCTGATAGTCCACAAGTAAAGATTCATTACATGGGCCATCGAGTACAGTCATGATGGGCAGAAACACATCAAACACTGCAATATGTCAGCACATCTGGGCTTTTGCACTGTCAATACACTTGGCCCAAAGAGGAGGGAAGGCTCTGAGGCTGGTCAGTTTGACTGGCAGTGTTCCCCTTGGGTTAATGGACCATTGGCCTTTTCGCTTGACCTAACTCTGTACTTGACCAGTTGCCTCATCAGCTTCTTCTGCTGAGGAACAGGAATCATCGAGCAACATGAAACCTTCCTCTAAATGGCTTTGTTTGGTCTTCTTGTGCTTGCCCATGCCATTTGCATGAACAGAGTCCAGCAGAGTGGGGGAGGGCGGTTGACAATGCCCATTCATAGTATGGTGATGCTTCAGGATGTCATAGTCAACTCCTACCTGGGAGGATGTCAGTTGAGGTTAAGACCAGCCATCAAATGTACCAATTCATCACCAAGGTGGTGAGACTTCTCTAGATTGTCAACTTGATCTCTGGAAATGGAGTGCAAACGAGAAGGAGGTGGTGATAGGGGTTCCTCCTGCTGGCCTTGCACATGGGAATGAGGCTGAGATACTACTCAAGGCTGAAAAGGTTGGGCAGGCCCAAAATGGTGTGACTGAACAGGAATGTGTGATTGCAAAGGAACATGCGATTGCAAAGGAATGTGTGATTGCAAAGGAACATGCAATTGCAAAGGAACATACAATTGTGAAGGAACACACAATTGCGAAGGAACACACTTGCACAGGAACATGTGATTCAAGTTGCATGGCAACATATGCAGTCGATTGAGGCTGGGACTGTCTACCCCAATGCTGCTCAGGCTCAGATTGGCTGAGAAGACGATGTCCACCTGCTGGCTGGTGCTTGGGAGAGGAACAGGGCAAGGAAGACTGTTGACATTGAAATTGGATTGCTTGAAGGTCATCATCATCATATAATTGCTCATCTTCACAAAAAATAAGAGCATGAATGATAAGGTGAGATTTGGAGCTTACTCTGATCATCACAGTCATATCCCTGTGTCAAGTCACCATACAAACCATCAACATCCATGTCTGTTGCTCGCCTATCCACAATCTCATTGTCTTCATCTTCTTTCTTATTTGCCATCTCTTTGTCCATCTCTTTGTTCATCTCTGCATCCATTTTATTGTCATCTCCTTTCTCTTCATCCACTTGTTGCTCTTCTTCTATAGCTGGTAGTAACCCTTTCTGTACTACATTGAGATAGCCACCTTCATCTGCTGGGTTGGATGAGAGTGGGAGAGAGGATGGAGTATGATTGTACACATCTGACCAAAAAGGCTGAGATACTGTTAATGCTGACTGGCTAGTAGAGCATGGCTGCTGATCACCAATAGGGGACATATGCAGTTCTGGAGAATCACTGCAGGAAGATGGGACTGGAGGATTGAATATTGGGGCTGAGCAGGGAGGTGGCACAGTATGTGTAAGGCAACAGTCTGGACCTGTAGCACACACAGTTGTGCCAGTGCCCAAAGTCACAGTCTTTCCTTTCACACTGGAGTGAGTCCCATTCCTTTTTGTGCGATCTTGTTCAAAGTCCTGAACTGACTGAGACCCAGCAAATGTTGGGACAGGCTTGGGGACCTGATAGCCAAAACAACCATTAGAAGGGCAGGCTGGGAGACTGGCATCACTATCTGCACAGTAGTAGGCTGAGAAGTTGCTGAGGCCTGCATGTGTGGATACAATGACACTACACATCAGCCTAGCATCAGCGACAAAAGTAGCATATGGATGTACCTTGTTCCCTGAACCTTTGCTGGACTGAGGTAGCTTCTTGTGAGAACGACCTGGCAGGTGAGGAGTTGGGGCCATGAGGTTAGGCGGCTCACCATCAAGCAAGTCAACCTGCTGTCTAGCAGTGGCTGGGCACAGTGTCTTCATGGCAATGGCAACCTGATGTTGCTGAACTGCATAGCCATTTTGGCCAGCATTGGCTCATTTCAAGTGTCATGGTTGGGTGGGACCAGACAGTCCTGGAGCATCCAAGTCATCTTGCTCACTGGCAACATTGGGGGGCTTTTTGCTAACTCAGGAGGTTTAAATGTGACGCGACCCAGATGCTGTGCACCGCATGTTGGAATTGTATTACTTTTAGTCTGCACAGCAAGCAAAGGGACAGCAACAAGCCACAAAGTTCAAGTAATCATCCACAATGATCGGTCCGACTTCCAACCCTGCTAAGTGTTTGAGCACTGGGCCTGTCACTGCAAGACTACACATATTGTGCTTACACTGGTGGTACACTAGTAAATATTTCTAAGTTTGTGAAAACAACCAGGAAAGGCAGTACTGACATGATGGGCGGTGGAATGTCAGGGTCCTTCAGGAGTTGGGTGCATGGTTTGAGTCTCGTCTCGCAGATATGATAGGGGACATGATGGGATGTTCTTGGTGCATTCTGAAATGGTGCTCAAGCAATTGCTGTCGCAGTTGTACTAGATGGAGGAAGCATTGGGACTGGTTGAGTAGGATGGGGTAGTCTCAGTGTAAGACACAGAGATGATATAGCCATAACCTGTGGTACTGCCCAAGTAAGGGGTGGACTGGGTGTGTGGGAAGAACAGACAGTTGGCACAATTTGCTGGCATTGATGATGTTCAAGAGTGACCAACAGACCTGTCCAAAGGGGTGGCCTGATCTTCAAAGAAAGTGATGAGATCACATGTCCATCTTCCAACTGGTCTCTCAGAGGTCAAGCCTGTCACAGATCAAGTGTGAAAATGACTGGGGGAGGTACTGACATGATGGGTGGAATGTTGGGGTCCTTCAGGAGTTGGGTGCATGGTTTGAGTCCCATCTCATAGATACGATATGGAATGCGATGGGATGTTCTTGGTGTGTTCTGAAATGGTGCTCAAGTGGTTGCCATTGCAGTTGTAGATGGAGTAAGCATCGAGACTGGTCGAGTAGAATGGGGTAGTCCTGGTGTATGAGTACCCATCCACATGACCACTCTGTGAGGATGTCTTTGGTATTGTTGAGTTCATCATCGAGGTTGCTTAGAGCTGCCTCCACCTGGGGTGCTGGTCCACAGAGTCTTCTGCAGAGTATGCCGAGTCATAGGAATGGCCAGACCTGCCTGGCAAGATGTTGATGCACCACATGCGACGATCTGAAGTGGGACTTTCACCATCTGAAGAAGCCAAAGGAGATTCAGAACTGGAGTACGAGAATCATGAGGGAGAGAAGATGGACTGCGAGTGGGTAAAGGAAGAGAAGGTCATGGTCCTGTAGCTCGGGGGGGGAGCCGCAAAGGAAGAGAGAACATGACTTCTTGAAGAGGAAACAAAGAACAAAGAGGAGCATGAAAAACGGAAATGTGAAAGATAGGAAGATACTAACAGACGACCACTGAAACCTTTGACATCAACGACAACATGCAAGGATGATGCTTCTAAGAAATGATGGCTCACTCTGGACACAGGAAAGAAATCGGAGATCAAGGGAGTGTCCAAGATCCAGTACTCACATTGACTGAATTCATGCACCTCAAACATGATGCTGATGTCATGTCCATAAGCATACATAGCCTCTTTCCATATCTCATAGTCTCTTCATCTGACCTGTTATGACTTGACCTGGCCCTGTTTATTTCTTTTCTTTTCTTTCCTTAGCCAAGTCTCAATGGATCACTATCCATCTCATCTGGCCTCACCCAGACCACTCTCACACGGCATGTAGGTCATTATCCCACAGACCACATCATACATTTCATTTCCAACTACTGACCCTGCTGTCATACATCGCTTCAGGTCATTCCGACCACTTCTCTGTTTCATGATAATCTTTGATTGACAGCTGCTTCTGATTGACTCTGATCAACAGATCTGCAGTGGATATGACTCACTTTGACTCCTCCCAAGGCTTTACACTTTGCCAAGTCATATCTCCTTTGTCCCTTGTTTTCCTGGTTGTTCCATGGGCTTCTCTGACCTTTCATGGAACTCGTATATAAGCCATATTCTCAACACTTGTACTCCTTAAGCTAGAGCTACTCAATCTACCCTTTGAGATAACTCCTACACTCGATCTCCCGAGACCAGGATAAGACTCATCCTCCTCGGACTCATCATATCCTTCGATGCTGAGCATGCTCTTCATGAGCAGATACCTCGCCCAAAGGTCTTAGTTGTACTATAGCATCAAGAACACTGGTACTCCCTAGTCCCAGACCTTACCCTTGAGTCTATGTTTGACCCTACCTGGGCCAAGTGTAATACTTCCTTTATTAGCGATATGCCTGAAGCAGCCCTGGTGGCCTGCATACTTGGACTTACTTCTCCTATCTCCCTGGCAAAGTTTGACCAATTTGGAGATGCAGACCCACATCCATGGCAAACAGGTGTACATACTTTGACCCAGTGCCAATCTATTACAGCAGACCCTGAAAATGTCAAGGAATACTTTGCCAAGTGCAAACAATACTGTCTCAATGGCGTCTCTCATCCTTTTTGACAGGATTGGCCCCTTGCATGTCCTTCGCAATTCCTGACGCCTGAGTGTCTACACTACTTGATAAGCGCGGAACACTTGTGGGAGTGGACTAGCCACTGATAGGGGACTCAAGGGGCACACTGGAGTCCACTGTGAGTAACCAAGGAAGCACAACAGTGGACTCTGAGGCCTAAGTGGAGTGTGTTAGATGCAGTGATTGCACATCTGTGAGTCACGCCTAGATGAGTCACGCCTTTCCTCTTGCGCCACATTGTGGCGCACTGTTGTTATGTATCATTGTTATGACCGCATCCTGTACATCCTGCGAGTCCACTGTCTCTGTTCTTCAGTTTCTTACAGTGGACTCCAGGTATGTCTATGTATCTCGAACTACATAATTCCAGTTTCTTACAGTGGACTCCAGCTGCTTGATTCAGCTGTCTAACAGAGTGGCTGTAAATACTGCTAAACAACTGGCAGCCACAAATCAGCCACAAGGGCAACAAACATCTAGAACAAAGTCAAAGTGTCCATAGAGTGCGAAATCAAGAAATATAACACTCTCCCCTGATTGCGCAACTCTGCCAATCACTTACTTCACCCCTGTTCTACACAGTCCTAACATCTGACAGAAAACCTCAACTTTGACTCTAGGCAATGCCTTGGTCAATAGATCAGCAGGCATCTCATCAGTCCGAAGGAATATGGGCAAAATGATACCCTTGTCCACCACATCTCTCAGCCAAAACCAGCAAAAGTCCAGTTGTTTCATCCGCCCATGGTGTTCTGGATGCTTTGCTACCTGAATAGCAGACTGGTTGTCGATGTGCAGGGTCGATGACTTGTCCACAGTAAAGCCAAGTTCCTGCAACAGTTTGCGCATTCAGACAATCTCCTTTCCAGCTTCTGATGCAGCGATGTATTCTGCTTCAGTAGTGGATAGAGCAACAATGGACTGATGCTTCGACATCCAGGAGACAGCACCAGTTCCAATCTTGACAACATATGCCCCAGTAGATCGACCAGTATCCTTGCAACCGCCATGGTTTGCATCAGAATAGGTAGAGAAGAGCTGAGATGTCGAAGGATCAGGAGAATAGGTGATACCATAGTCCATAGTACCTCATATATAGCAAAACAAGTGCTTGACAGCATTCCAATGCGATACACCAGGGTTGGAGGTGAAGGATGCAAGCTGACCAACAGTATAGGCAATGTCTGGGCGAGTGGTGCAAGAAAGATACTGCAACGAGCCAACAGCACCACCATAGTCCACTAAGCGCATCAAAGTAGTCTCTGTGGGTGTCTGGGGTAACTGGGAGCGAGATAGGGAGAGACCAGGGTCCATGGGAGTGCTGACAGGCTTGCAATCACCCATACCAAAGCGATTGAGCATCTCTACACAATACTGATGCTGGGACAGTGTGAGAGTGCGAAGAGAGCGATTTCGATCAATCTTGATCCCTAAAATCTCGACAGTAGGTCCCAAGTCATGGATCTTGAAATGGTTGCGCAACTGCTCCACAGTGTGCTTGATGGCATCCAAGGATGGCGAGGCAAAGGTCATATCATCAACAAAGACAGGCAGAATGATGCAAATATCACCTCGAGTGAAGATGTAGACAGCAGCATCTGAATAGGTCGGAGTGAAGCCCAGAGATGCGAGCACAGTGCGCAGTTTGCGATGCCAGCGATTTCCACCCTGTTTGGTGCCATACAGCGCCTTCTGCAGCTGGCAGACAAGCTTCTTCGCATCTCCTTCTGCAAAGCCAGGTGGCTGTTCCATATACACCTCACAGTCGATCTCCCTCCCCATTGAGATAAGCATAAGAGATGTCGACAGACCAGAGATGCCAGTCATGGATGGCAGCAAGTGCAAACACAATGTGCAAGGTAGGCAAGCGAACAGTAGGGGCGAAGACCTCCAAGTACTCGAATCCAGGTCGCTGGTTGAATCCCTGTGCGACAAGACGAGCCTTATAGCGATCAAAGGAGCCATCAGCATGATATTTGCGCGCAAAGATCCACTTAGAACTGATTACAGGTCGATCCATAGGCCTAGGGACAAGAATCCATGTGCCATTCAGCTTTTGAGCATTCAACTCATCCAGAGCAGCCTGGTGCCACTCCTGGGCATCCTCTTGGCGCATTGCCTCTGGATAGGAACAAGGAACACCAAGAGAGGTAGCACAGGCCATATCAGCATCTTCATCCTCATCATCTGCGTCGAACTGGGAAGCACCAAGTTTCCACCACTGGCCGGGGGATTCCTTCGCCTGGCAGGCAGTCTGGCACCAATGCCAATCAGAGAATCAGGTGGAGCTAGCGCATCGACAGCTGGATCAGGTTCAGGAAGTTGTGCTTGAAGCAGTGGAGGGGGAGTGAGTGGGCTGAGGTGGAGCTGGAGCTGGCAGCTGCTGAACTGGTTGGCCCCCCGCAGCTACAGAACCAGGTAACACTGAAGTATCTTTATCATCAGACACCAATGGGGGAACATAGGACAATTGTGATGGTGGTGACTG
>JBBPSV010000606.1:0-15891 GCA_038093795.1 Retiboletus fuscus
CCTGGACCATTCCCTTCTGGCACTTCACCTCCGCCTCGAACCCTCTTTGGGGACGAACCCATCGCACCCCTCACCTTTCATACTACCTGGACTTCTCCATAGGAGCCGGGTTTGTTGTTCTTCACCGGCCTGCTTTTTCTACAAGCCGGAGCTGTCAGAAGCCAAGCTGGAGCCGGGGCCTTTGAGCCAAGCTGGGCCATGCACAACACTACTGGCAGATCAAATCTTCTCTGCATTGTAGGCATGTGATCTCAAAGCTTTTCAAGGAAATAATGTTTAACATTGACTTGGATTCAGTTCAGCAAAATAATATTCAGTGTAGACTGGATCAGGAGCATGATGCTCAGTTGAACTGAGAAGATTTCTTACCTCCCAAGGAAAATGCAAGTCATCTGGAAGATTCAGATGATTCAGTGACAGTGGACAGCCCTCATGTGGATGCATTTGTGCAACTGGTGAAGATGCCTCGTAAGTGAAGCACTGTATAATCTTGGGTTGGGTTTAAGTTTTGATTCATAATCCCATGCATAGAACGGAATCGTGCAAAGACCATCGCAGAACTGGCTGATGAACTCACCATCCCACACCTTCCTCAGCTCGTCCACTCATTTCTCCACACCCAAGTTCATTCTGATGATGACCTACCTTGTCCCACTTGCCCCTTCTTCCTAGGGAAGATTTCTATTTTCAACTCAGCATCTTCTATGTTCTATGCACCAAGTGACTTGAGCGGAACAGGTGGAATGCATCAAGAGTATATCCATGCTTGTACAAACTGGAGGAATGAAGGCCCTCGACATGATTGTGTCTTCGTGGTCACAAATCCAGACTCAGATATGATCGGTTTTCAGGGATTGGACATGGTGCATGTGCTGTGTTTTTTTTTTCTTTTTCAGTTCAGGGTGTATTATTTCCCTGTGCTCTCGTATGCTGGTTTGACTGTGTTGCTGATGCACCGAACAGCGACATGGGCATGTATCGGGAATCATGGTATTCATATCTTATCTTTCTTATCAACTACCATGATTCTAGATGGGCCTGGACAGAGGCCATTACGCTATATCTATTACTCATCATATATGACATCATAGATAACAGATATCTTATCATCCAATAGGATGACAGCTGACTGAGGAATGTCTTGGCATTACCAAGACTATTTCCAATACATTACAAATGTATTACACATACGTTCCATGACATTCTCTCATGTTCCATGGACTTACCTATTACGATAGAGACGTACATACATACATACAGACACAAGGTCCTATAAGTAGGACGTGTCTCCACTCTCACAATATAAGTCTTATTCCTACTCGGAACACCCAGTCAGCTACTAGGACTTCAGCTCACGCTTACAACCTCACACTCCTAGAAGTGAGTATCTCCCACTTCAAGCCCACTTCTTCCCTTCGTTGCCCTCAGCTGCGCACGTGGAAT
Organism: Retiboletus fuscus; assembly: GCA_038093795.1. Lineage (NCBI taxonomy): Eukaryota > Fungi > Basidiomycota > Agaricomycetes > Boletales > Boletaceae > Retiboletus > Retiboletus fuscus. The sequence goes on from JBBPSV010000606.1 coordinate 1,444, forward strand.
TACCTGTGGTATTTCCATAGGTTATGAGCCCTGCAGGCTTGTAACTTACTGTCGATTCTGATGTCTGTTCCAAGCTTGCGCAATGAGAGTGAGGTTGTTCTTGGTAGCATCTGGTGCATCGCGCTGTTTTTTATTTTCACAGCAGTGATCAGTGGATATCCTATCCTTGCTATAGCAGGATCAGTGATCATCACCGCTGACTCGTTTATTATCATATTCAGACTTGCTTCTGATACCCGTGGCATCACACTGATCTATCGTACTGATTCCTCCACCCATACCTTGACCACATCGATGACTGTCTACCCAGACGACGTGGTTCAAGAGGTACAAATAGATCATACAGACTTCCCATGGAGACGAGTCAGGAACTACACCAGAGTCCCTGGACCGCTCGATCACATACCCTGTGACGCTTGCGGAACCCTGCTAGAGACAGGAGAGATCTGCCCTTGCGGATCTTCGAGGTGCATCAGGTGTCGACGCTATACAGCGATCGATCAGGCTTGTCCATGTCAGACCACTTCCGCATCTGTATCGGCTTCTCTCCCTTTCCAGAGATCATCGCCTTCTTCCCCTATTCCATCTACTCCGGAATCTCAGAGACCGTTTGCCGAACTACCAGACACACCGCCTACCACACCTGATCAGAATACCGAGGACGACACCTTGGTTCAATCTTCTCCCGAGTACGATAGTGACGGAGATCCAGACCACAAGCCTGCCTGGATATCAAACGTCGGACCACCCAACCAGCCTATACTCCCGCCACTTCCTATACCTTCCCCACCAGCCCTTCACATTCGCATACCATCAACTCCACTTCCTCCTCCATATCAGATCATTGACGCGATCGAACATGCAAGCCCCACTACTTGTTCCAGACGCTCTTCGATGGGAGAACTGCCATCTCTTCCATCACCTCAGCCCGTTGTGCGTGCCTTCCCTCCAGGTTACATATTGGCACGACAAAGAGATGGAAGATCCCGATATGTTGCTAGACTTAGCGACAGAGGATCCGATGACAGTCGAAGTTCATCTTGATAACAGAGAAAGTAACCTTGTCGTCTTCCCAAAGGTTCTTCTCCAGATTCCCATTATATCTAACCGAGTCTCTATCATGAACCGAGTCGTCTTTCCGGTTCAGATACCCCGTGAAGAACTCGAGACTAGGAACTTCAACACCCCACAATTCTTTAACACCTTCGCATATCACGGAGAGACCATCGCATCCTACTACGAAAGCGCCGGCTTTGCATTTCCTGTCGACTCATATGAATTAACGCCTCATATCCCTCTTCACTTCCAAGGATATGAAATCCTGTGTCGAGACCACTTTGTCATGAACAATGACTTCATCAATCTCCTCGGATCTCTCAAAGTCAACTTCCATGACTTTGACCACTACGGATGGATTGGAAACCCATTCCCTACAGATCCATATGACGATATCGTCATACCTGCTGAGCAGAGATATGAGATTGGTGAAGTACCAACGCAGAGAGAGTGGAATAGGCAATTCGATGAGTACTACAGACTGCGCTTTAAAGCGCAACATCCCTATTACCAGCTTTATATCGATTCGCTAACGAAGATTAAGGATCAGGAACAGGAGATAGATGCCCTCACTAGAGGAGGTGAACGAGCTAGGGAGGAAGTACAGAGACTTAATCGGGAACTTGAAGAGATTGAAGGCATTCTGCAAGAAGATGAGAGACTTAGATGGGTTTTACGACCTCATCAAGCTCCACGGAGATGGGCTAAGAAGAAACCGATTAGGGTCAAGATGGCCCATGTCGAGATACCTAGGAGGTCGCTATGCAAGAGATTTGCGGCCAGGGTTAGGGCACAACTCTGATAGGTTCCCAGGAGCTGCTGATTCTTTTATAATCATGAACTCTTATTCACGATATTCTTTTGAGTGGTTCTACGAATCCTGTGATCAGGAATTCCTTTACATCACTGATGATGTTTGTATTATCAACCCACATTATGTGGAGAACTTGGACTTTGTCCAGTTTGAGTCGCTATCTACAATACAACATCCAGAACCAACTCCATCAGCACTCCTCGCCCAAACCAACCTTATCCCACTCCACATTCTTCTATCACCTCTACCACTATTCCAAACTCTGGACGTTCCTACACATACTCCACTCTATTCTCAGTTAGAATATGCGAGTACTGACCTTGATTCTTTTGAACAGTTTATCTTTTCAATCATCTTTGATTAAATCACCATGGCACTTCCATCCATCTCCAAGTTCAAGATCGACTCTTCTATCCAATCCCGCATTCCAGTTCTTACAGGAGCTTCCAACTATAACCTCTGGACTCAGCTCATCCGCAGTGCACTTAATGTTATAGGCACATACTCCTGGGTTATAGGAGATACCACCCATGCTGGACTCGTTAACGCTGATCCAGCTGGATTACTTGCGGATAGACTCAAGTGGAAGCAACACGATGCACGCACTCTGGGGACCATGTTGGTCTATATCTCACCAGAGCTACAACATCTCGTTGTCTGGGATTATGTCCCAAGGAACATTAACAATGTTCTCGTCGACTGTCCATCCTTAGCAAAGGACCTATGGGACAAGCTTGCCACGCTATATGGCACCACTGGAGTCGCAGGCCAGTTTTATTTATTCAAGGAAGCGATGTCTCACCACATGAACGAACGCAGCGACGTTGTCACGGTGGTGAACCAGATCCAGAAGAACTTTAATGATATGGCGATTGCAGGATTAGACCTCAAGGATCAATTCCGCGCCATGTTTATACTTGCCCAGCTACCACCGTCATGGGCAAATTTCCTATCTACCATCACTCAAACCACGACTCTTACCAACTTCAAAGTTGAGGAGATCGTACTGAAGATTGCATCAGAACTGCAACTTCGAGGTGCTACACGCACTCCTCTTACCTCTCGCGTTCACTACATACAATCTGGACAAGAATCTGAGGCACATAGGACCAACGTTATTCAACGAGGTCCACCACCTTTACAGCAATGGCTCTGGAATGGACAGGTACAGCCTCAGAGAGGAGGCTTCCCCACTCGAGGGATGAATCAAGGAGGGAGAAGGGGACGAGGTAACCAAAGAGGTAACACTCACCCTTACCAACAGGAACGCTCCAACGAGCAAGCTGCCCACAACAGGCAGAACTTCCAGACACGCCAGCAAAAGCGTGGTAGAGGTAGAGGAAAAGGTCGTGGACAGCGGGGCCGTGCACAAGCGCACGAGATTGATGGATTCGCCCACATCATAGAGTACGACGGGGGGTATGATGAAGACTATGCGGAGCAGGACTTCAAATTACCTGCTCAAGCATACAAGTTCAACCAGGAAGAGGTCGAATCTACGACAGCTGCCGCAGGATGGGGAGATAGGAACGATGAAGACGAAGGAATGGGGATAGCATCAGGGTCAACATCCCTGATAGACTGGCTTGGACTGCCTAGACCAGCCAAGCGGTTTCAGACCAACTCCACCTTCTACACCGAGGCACCCTTCTAAGGACCTCGAGACTTCCTCGCAAGGAGTTGGAGTTATCGAAGAGGACTTTTACAGAGACACCCGTCGCAAAACGAACGGAGAATGGAAATGGGACTACCATGATCATCATGAGGCACAGCATGCTGGTTCTTATGTCCCTAGTGTTACGCGTGACCCGGGCAGGGTCGCGCATAGACCTGAGGGGAAGTCGCCTTCTAGGGCTCGAGGTTCTAAGGCTACATGGTAGGCGACTGGGTCAAGGGTCGAGACGGCCTTCAGGCAGGAGTTCTGGTGAAGGCATTTGGAATTACTGGGAGGTCTATGAATCTAGGAGTGTATGGTGATTCAGGTAGACTAAGCTAAGGTACTGGGGACAGTGGAGCGCCTATTATATAGGGGGCAAGTATGCGCACAGACCGGGCGTTTAAGTAAGGGAACCGGCTGTGGTAAAGCTAAGTAGGGGAGATGTGCCGAATAGATGAGGGGTGCACATCTCTAAAGGAAATGATGAAGTATGACTCGACGAATGGTAAATGAAATGAGTCATACGCGCTGCAGATCTGTTGATCAGGAAGCGTCCTGTCGATCAATGATCTCGGCTGAGCGAGAGAAGCATCGCCTTCGGTGGTAATAGAAGGGGATGCACGAGGCGAAGTTCTAAGAAAGGCTAAAGCTAAGGGAAGGCGCGTACGCCATTGTCAATGATGGGACTCGGATAGGAGATATCCAAGGATACGTGAGTAATCCTACCGAGGGTCTGGCATAGGGTCCGGTCTGGGGGCCAGAGCTCAGCTGGGGAGCCGAGGGACGGGTTCTGTAGGAGAACCGGGGGACTGGGACCAAGGACAGGGAAGTCCGAGGGTGGTGTGCACGTTCGGGGTGAGGCCCGACAGGATCAGTGCGTGGCATGGGTGCGTGGCCAGGCCGAGGAGAGGGTCCGAGGTCAGGCTCGGAGGAAGTTCTAAGATGACGTCAGAGGACAGGGACTGAGGCGATGCAGCATACTGTCGGTCCGTGCGTGGACTACGTCAGGGGCCTGGGCGAGGAGTCTAGGAGCAGACTGTTGAAGTCCCGGGCTAAGGCTGGAGACGGGGTCTCGGAGGGATGCTCAATTGGTGATGCTCACGAAGAGACCAGCGCTATGAGACTTAGGGGTTCTGGTCAGGCGGAATGGACTGTGACTAAGGGGGAGCCAGGATGGGCTCGTCATGGGAACTAAGCAAGGGAATGCTTAGCGGGTTCTTAGCTGTGTGGAAGCGTGAAGTCCGGTGGGGACTATCAGTGGGCTGACTGGCTGGTGAGGCCAGGACTGGGCTAAGCGAGGGACAAGGTATGGCTGGGTAAGCCATGACTGAGCGAGGGTCGAGGTATGGCTGGGTAAGCCATGACTAGGGCTAAGCGAGGGTCGAGGTATGGCTGGGTAAGCCATGACTAGGGCTGAGCGAAGGAAAAAGTATAGGGGCACGATGAATCGTAACACCTAGTTACAATGATTGGAATGACAACTACGATGTTGACTATTACTCAGGACTATTCATCCTTGGCAGTAAGGATTCAACATTCGTCAAGGATCACTGGATGGTGGATAGTGGTTGCTCTGACCACATCACACCATACCTAGATGATTTCTGCGATCTTGGAACAACCGAGAGAGTAGCTAATACAGCTAACGGTGCCATCATGAAAATGATTGGACCAGGAATGGTATGCATCTTACAACCGTTCTCACAGAAACCCTCGCATATCACTATACTCAATGGAGTATGGTACGCACCAGATGCATCACACTGATTACTATCGGTTACCGCACTCACCAAGAATGGCTATAAGTGCAAGATTAAAAACACTACCAAGATCTGGGATAGCGAACGACGTTTGGTAATACAGGCGTCTGCTTTATTGCCAAACAATCCTCTCCACTGGTTTCAGTCTTTGTCGATTACTCCAGATGGCAGGATCAAGTCATTACAAGATGTGCGGAACTATGATCTGTGGCACATGCGTTTCGGGCACATGTCTAAAAATGCCCTTCGACATGCACATTTGTCTACCAAAGGCATACCACTATTTCCCTCACCACCAGCGTCATATCCTCCTTGTCCTGGTTGCGTCATGGGAAAGATGCATGAATGCGAACTACCTGCCTCATCCAAGAGAGCTACCACTCTACTTGGAGAGATCCACACTGACCTAGTTGAACTGCCGACATTGTTGCGGATCAAGGCCAAGTGGATCATGACCTTTATTGACGATTACTCTGGCTTTGCCGCTTGTGCTTTCATCACTCGCAAATCCGATGCTCCTATCCAGTTTAAAGCACTGGTTGCTTGGGCCGAGACCCAGATGGGTTACACACTCTGCTCTGTTTGCTCAGATTGAGGAGGGGAATATCTTAATCAAGATCTTTCGGCGTTCTTCATGACCAAAGGGATTGTTCACAGGACATCCATTCCACACCTTCCACAACAGAATGGAAGAGCTGAACGCTTCAATCAGACTATTATGGAGAAAGCAGAAGCTATGAGGCATCACGCTGGACTGCCTGATATATTCTGGCAAGATGCAGTGGAGACAGCACTCCACTTATATAATCGCCAACCCATGCGACGTATCAATTGGAGAACACCTATTGAACTCTGGACCGGAAACATCCCAGATGTGTCATACTTCAAAGTGTTTGGGTCACTGGCTTATGTCTTCATACCTAAAGACCAACGAGTTAACAAACTAAAGCCAAAGGCAGAGGAGATGACATTCATTGGATATGAACCCAATACTAAAGCCTATCGTTTCTGGTCGAAAACGAGAAGACGGGTTATCATCTCATCGACCGCCACATTCGACGAGTTCACTTTTCCACATCATCCCAGAAAAGCGTATGACAAACTACCCGACAATCCTCCTTCACAAGATGAAGATAACAACAACATCGAATCCCGAGAGAAAGACTCTACAGAGAAGGACGCTTCTCTACCTATTGGCATAAGAGTCAGAGCTCAAGGAGATCTGCATAATCAACCATTACCTCAAGAACAGAGATCACAACACTCTGGATCATCAAGATCATCTACACCTTCCTCCACTCGACATTCATCACCAGACTCTCATCACTCTTACATCCCAATGGACGAAGAACCAGATCCACCATCAATGGATCCACCACCTAGAGAACCTCCTGATTATCCTGGGACATATGTGAAACCCAAGATGCCTAGACCATCCTCATGGCTTCCACCCAGACAAGCCAAGATGGAGTGGGACATTGATCATAGACAACTACCTCATCAGAGGAGACCAGATCGAACGAGATCTGAGAGCCATCAAGAGGAGCAGGAGAGACCCATAACCCCTGAACCAAGACGATCTGGTAGAGCTAAGAAGCCTACGTCGAAACCAGATAACGCCTATGGAGATAGACCACCCGTTGATATTGAGAAGGATCTCACAACTGGGAAGGATCTACTTCAGGAGGAGTCAAGTAAACCGAGCGAAGACTCAAGACCGACTAATGAGCAAGATGACCTAGGTCAGATGTATAGTGCTCAATGGTTTCAAGTTCACGCCGTAGCAGCTGCACATGCCATGGGCATACCGGTGCATTACCGAGACATTTCCAAGCTACCACCATCAGAGCAGCATGACTGGCATGAATCGATGAAAGAAGAGATGGAATCATTAATGAAGAGAGAAGTATGGGAGCTTACAGATCTACCACCGGGACGAACACCCATTACGGGAAGATGGATGTACGTTGTCAAGTCAAACAGATGCAAGAAGTCACGTTTTGTTGCAAAAGGCTTTACACAAGTCTTCGGATTGGATTACGAACACACCTTCGCACCAGTACCTCGCTTTGAAACAGCCAGGTTACTATTCGCCATAGCATGCCAACAGAATTGGCTTATCCACGCATTGGACGTCATAACTGCCTTCCTCTTCGGACAGCTTGACGAAGAGATCTATATGAAGCAGCCAGAAGGTTTTGTTCAACAGGGACAGGAGAAAAAAGTTTGCCAATTAAAGAGAGCGATATATGGATTGAAGCAAGCAGCACTTCAATGGAACAAAGCTCTACACAAGACTTTACTGGAGTTCGGATACAAACAAACATACTCAGATCCAGGAGTCTACATCAAATTTATCAAAGAAGATATCATCGTTCTTATCATATATGTTGACGACGCCCTCTTCATGGGCAGCAACGATACTCTTGTCCTCAACGAGAAAGCTATCTTCATGAAACGATGGGAATCGCGAGATCTAGGAGAAGTGAAGGAATACCTCAACATGAGGATAACCAGGGATCGTACAGCCGGAACCCTGAGACTTGACCAGATCAAGTATATCGAGAAGATCATCAAGCGTTTCGGTCTTGAAAACGCCAAGCCTGCTAGGACACCACTACCATCAGGCTACAATCCTTCACCCACACCAGAAGACTATACTGCCACAGCCAAACTATGCGTCGAGTATCAGTCCATCATCGGTTCTATCCTATATGCTATGCTAGGAACCAGACCGGACATAGCCTTCACTGTCATCAAGATGTCACAGTTCTCAGCAAACCCTACAGAGAAGCATAAGCAAATGGCGTTATACATCATTCGCTACCTCCTTGGGACAAAGACACTTTGCCTACTATATAAGGGGAGAACGCCAGAGATGAAGAAAGGGTTCTTGAGTTACAGTGATACTGATTGGGCCAGAGACCTGGAGACTAGAAGATCTACCACAGGATATGCTATCCAGTTCGCAGATTGCATAGTCTCATGGCTATCAAGGCGACAGAAGCGCGTAGTGCATTCTTCCACAGAAGCAGAGTATATCGCGATGACAGAGGTCGCGAAGCAAGTTGCATGGATCAGGAATCTCCTATCCGAACTTGGTTATACGCTCAAGACAGTACCACTACTAGTGGACAACCAAGGCGCAATATTTCTCGCTTCAAACCCAGCTCAGGAAGGACGATCCAAGCACATTGGAATCTCATACCATTACATTCGAGACGCCGTCCAGGAGTTTGGAGAGATATCCTTGTTCTACGTTCCAACGCAAGAACAGCTAGCAGATATCTTCACAAAGAATCTCATATGGCAGAAGTTTGAACTTAACCGGACTTGCATCGGACTTATGCCATATCCCAAATCGCAATTGAAATAGCGAGGAGGAGTATCGGGAATCATGGTATTCATATCTTATCTTTCTTATCAACTACCATGATTCTAGATGGGCCTGGACAGAGGCCATTATGCTATATCTATTACTCATCATATATGACATCATAGATAACAGATATCTTATCGTCCAATAGGATGACAGCTGACTGAGGAATGTCTTGGCATTACCAAGACTATTTCCAATACATTACAAATGTATTACACATACGTTCCATGACATTCTCTCATGTTCCATGGACTTACCTATTACGATAGAGACGTACATACATACATACAGACACAAGGTCCTATAAGTAGGACGTGTCTCCACTCTCACAATATAAGTCTTATTCCTACTTGGAACACCCAGTCAGCTACTAGGACTTCAGCTCACGCTTACAACCTCACACTCCTAGAAGTGAGTATCTCCCACTTCAGGCCCACTTCTTCCCTTCGTTGCCCTCAGCTGCGCATGTGGAATTACCTGTGGTATTTCCATAGCATGTGGGTGGTCAAGCCTAGTGTAACAGCTGCAAGACATCCGAGGGTTGCAGTTATCCATTGCAACTCCATCTTTTGTGCAGCACACCTTATTCCCATGTTCTCTGTGGCGCCTCCACTGCTGTTGCAAGGTATTCACCCACACACTTCATATGATTATTTTTGGTTGTTCTACATCAACAAATTTGCCGACCACCATGCCCTTGCCACCACCTTTTAGCCATTGCAGTGAGTACAAATTATTCTACTGTATTGCTTGCTCATTCTCACCATATGATGTTTACAGTGACAGGTTCAGCAGAACCGACTTCTCCCCTTCTCTTCCGAAATTGTACAAGCCATTCATCAATTGCAGAGAGACCCCACCATCCCAAAGCTCATGGACCACAGTGGCAAATTTTACCCCATTCGGTGAGTACAAATTATTCTGCCATATCACTTGCCCATCCTTACTGTATGATGCTTACAATGACAGGTTCGGCAGAACCGGCCCCTCTCCTTCCTTTGTCTTCTCTTCCGAAATCGCACAAGCCGTTCACCAATTACAGACTTGGAGACCTCATTTGGTGAGTACGAATCTTTCTGTTCTATCACTTGCTCATTCTCACTGTACAATGTATCATGGACAGGTTCACCAAATTACGGCCCAACCGAAAACAATGTACTACGAGCTCGGGCCCACCTAAAGATGTTGGGCATCACAGAGACGAGGTTTGCGCCACATTGTACCATCCAACAGATTATTATTACTAGCGTACTAGTAGTACATGGGTTGATTTTAATACTTTTAGTACTTTTAATGGTTTTAGTGGTTTTGGTGCCTTTACTCGAATCGTTTCGCCGCTCCTCCGGCTGCTTTTTTAGTTTTAGCTCTTTTAAGCTTTTAGTGACTAAAAACTACTTAAAAGTTGAAAAAGGAACATGAGAATTTGCTGATGCATGCTGCCCAGACTCCCAGTCTCATATGCTATTAATCATTGCTCTTCCCCTCGCCTACTGAAGGGTAAACCGTACGGCTAGAAACACTGAGAAGGGCGGGCACGAAAGAACTGGACCACGCCCTGTATGGGCGACTACGACGTACAGGTAGTACAAGGGGGCTCCCAAGGGGCTCCTGTATCTTTACGGGGTGCAGCGGGAACAAGTATCGTACACGTGACTAGGATGCCAGTGGGCTTACAATTTAAACGGCATACCAATCAACAACCTCATGAATTACTATATTCGAGCTCGGTACCTCAAGTGGCAAGTGTGAAGTTCAAGTCCGAATGGATGCGAGAGTTTCGACCTGATTTTCCAGAGGAATCAGATCCGACAATCGGAGAACCAGCTGCCAGTGGCCATCGTCATCATGAAACAAACTTAGTATACTCCCAAGACACTCGCCTGTCGTTTCAGATCATTGTCTGCCCCGGGTGCGTCCGCCAGCGGCCATACTACCGTGATGCAGCGTCCTTCAAGTTCGGTATCGCGCATCCCCGGACGACCGTCGCCATTTCCCCAGATGCATGCCCTTAAAGCACATCTCAACCTTGCTGTGGAGTAGCAAAGCTCTTCCTGTTGACATCCATATTGATTTAGACCCCATGATGATTACTCAGAATTTTTATCCTGAAGGCGATTATGCGCCTTCCACTGGGATTGACGCCAAATTTCTATGTTCTCTCATTTCTGCACTGGTATTTGCTTCGATGGCGGTTCATTCAAATGAGATTCTCGCTACATCAAGATGTATACGAGTTTTCGACGAGTCTCCAAGCCATCCATCCCGGCCGCATTCAAGGCACCCGCGTTGATAAAGCGCGACTCCATAGATGACTTGGATAGTTGTTGGGATATCATCGTACTGAAGCACTTCATACTCTTCGGCGACTCCGACGTCCCGTCCCTGGAGAGCAGTAGATGAACCTCGGTGGAGCGTAGTTGGATTGGAATCAACCCTAGGGACAACCGAACTTCTTCGACGTTTACATTTCATCTTATGCACTAATATACACGGCGTTCATTCGTGCCAAACTCAGCATAGTCGAGCCCTATCATAGAACGACCACGTTTCGTTGCACTTGGTCAGGCATGTACATGCTTGAGGAACAGCCATTTCTTTCCGTCGGCTCCGAACCAGCCAGCCTATCGCAAGGTATTGCAGGGCATGGGACATTTACACGCAGGAGGGTGCCAGTACCTTAGATGCTGTGTCGCGCAGCAACGCCATTCTCAAACGCATAGAGGAATATCTTACTCACCTACAGCTGCCTGTAGAGGATTCAGAGCTGCTCCCTCCTGCAAAGCTCCCCAAAATTCCTGGTGCCTTTGAGACAATTGGATCTCATCCTGTTTATCGAAAACAGTCCTGCATGAACACAAGAGTTCAATCATCGAGTATTCATGAACATGTACAACGACCTTTTATTCTATAAACTTACGCTGAACGACTCTGGAATACCTGATAACACGTTCGATAGCAGTTACAGACGGCGAGCATAAGCCAAGCAAGAGCGTGGCTAGACAGCAAACTAGGATACAACCTAGGCACCGATATGTATATACAGAATGCGTTGATCAAGTGGTATGTTCAATGTTGTCATCGCCTTGTTCAACGCGAGCGCTGCACGGGTATGATCCAGATGACCAGACTCGTCCTTCATATTGTCGTAAAACGTTGACGTGATTTTGTTCGTCTGGCCATCGTCCACGGCCCACATCGTCCCAATGATGGAGCGGAAGCCAGCAAACTGCATCGCCGATGCGAGGTGAATCACCTCGTCTGGACTCTCCTCATCTCCAACGGTCGTATGACATGCTGAGAGGTACGCGAACTGGGGGTCCTTCAACTCACATCGGATGATGTGTTGGATAGTGAAATGTCCGTCATGGAGGGCAAACGCAGATTCGAACGGCTGCTTCCGGTTTGGGAGGCCGTGACACGCAAAGTGAACCCATTCGTTCTTGCCTAGCTCCTCAGAGACCCGGGAGATACAAGATTCTGGACCTTCGATGCGTTTGAATGTGGCGAGACCTTGGATACAGTGTCCAATGATCGCCAGTTCCGTACCGACGGAAACAAGTTTGCTCGCGCCAACGGCGCTCGCTTGACCTATGGCAATAAAGTGTTTCCCTTGTGTTGCTGAACTCGATGGATCATGCCGTCTAGCGTGAGTGAGCGCGGTCAAGGTAAGGGTATAAGATGAGATATAAAGATGGGAAAGATTCTGTTGACCCTTCCGATATGGACCGGCAGCGTGCAACAGTAGGAGTGAGAATTCGGCAGTGGGGCACCACCAGATACGTGACCAAGCTGGATGTGTTGTCCGGAGGAAACCAACGATCGGGGAGACGATCTCGTCCCAGAGTTCCCGCAGCATGCAGCCAAGATCTCTTCTGACGTCCATCTTCTTTGCCCGCAGAATCAAGGCTTGTAGCTCCGTTGATAGACCCTGAACACGAGCTTTTGTGATTTCCAACGGAATATGAACCGGATCTCTGTCAATGAAGACAATGAGCGCATCGCAGCTATACTCGCTTGCATTCACGATGATGATAGGTCCACCGCTAGCTGCGCGTTGGATATCGGAGAAGAGTGGCGGGAGGAGGAAACGTGCAAGACCGGGTAACTCGCGGATATTGGTCACTACTCTGTGCATTTCGAGGTTGAGCCGCCACACCTGATCGTGTTGACCTGGACTAGGTGAATTGATCGCATTGCGGATAAGTGAGGTCAATCGAGTGAATTCGTTTACCAGGGTCTTTCCTGTGAGGCTAGAGATGACATCATCAAGCGGTGAACGGAGGCGCGCGAGCTGGTTCCAAAAGACACCCCGCCCTTGTTCTAGCAGCTCAACTGCCTTTGCAGGATAGTCGTTGCGAAGACAAGCTGAGAATGCGTCCACTGCGAGCGATGACGTGAGGTCCTTGAGGATGGGTAGATGTTGGGGTAACGATGGCAAGGTGGAGAGGTGCTGAGTGAGTAATCGAAGAAATGTTTCGTATGCGAGGAGCGTGGTGGGGTGATGGAGATCTTCAGCAGCGTTAACCCATGCCTTGGCAGCAAATAGGTCAGATGAAGACGCCATTTGTGGCACATGTATCAGCTCGGTGTAGAGACTGAACAGGTCCTCCTTATCCTTTAACAAACTCGACTGTGTGAACCGAGTACGGAGATTGGATGCAACGTTGTGCAATGACTGTGCTCGGTCAGGGTGCCCTCGTGAGCGAAGGCCGAGCGCTTCTCGGCCGAGGATAATAGCCTCGTCGAGGTCTGTTATCTCTCCGAGGTGGTGGTACTGAGTGGAGAGGTAAACCAAGAGGTTGCTCAAGGACGTCGAATGATCTGGGTGCCCTCGTGGGCAAAGATCGAGTGCTTCTCGCGCAAGGACAATGGCCTCGCCGAGGTCTGCCGCCACCTCGAGCTGCTTGTACCGAATGGAGAGATACAGTGCAACATTGTTCAAGGACACCCAACGTTCCGGGTGCCCTCGTGGCCGAAGGTTGAGTGCCTCTCTGTTGAGGACGATGGCCTCGTCAAGGTCTGTCATTGTCCCAAGCTGCTTGTAACGAGTGGAGAGATAAAGTGAAGCGTTGTTCAAGGACACCGAACGTTGTGGGTGTTCTCCTGGGCAAAAGTCAAGTGACTCCCGGGCGAGGACAATGGCCTCGTCGAGATCTGTCATTACCCCGAGCTGCTTGTACCGAGTGAAGAGATAAAGTGCAGCATTGATCAAAGCCGTTGGGCGAAGAGGATGCCCTCGTGGGCGGAGGTCGAGTGCCTTTCGGCCGAGTACAATGGCCTCGTCGAGGTCAGTCATTTCCCCGAGGTGGTTGTACCGAGCGGAGAGGTGAAGTGCGACATTGTTCAACGCCGTCGAACGATCTGGGTGCCCTTGTGGGTAAAGTTCGAGTGCTTCTTGGGCAAGGGCAATGGCCTCGTCAAGGTCTGCCATCAGCCCGAGCTGCTTGTACCGAGTGGAAAGACCGACTGCAACATTGTTCAAAGAAGCCGAACGTTCTGGGTGCCCTCGTAGGCGAAGATCAAGGGCTCCTCGGCCAAGGACAATGGCCTCATCGAGGTCTGTTATTTCCCCAAGCTGGTCGTACCGGGCGGCAAGACAAAGTGCGACGTTGTTCAAAGGGATAGAACGAGCTGGGTGCCCTCGTGGGCAAAGGTCAAGTGCTTCTCGACAGAGGACTGTGGCCTCATGGAGGTCCGCCATCTGCCCGAGCTGCTTGTAGCGAGCGGAGAGATCAAGTGCAACGTTGTTCAAGGACATCCAGCGATCCGGGTGATCTCGTGA
>JBBPSV010000607.1:0-15885 GCA_038093795.1 Retiboletus fuscus
CTCTCCTGATCTCCAGCTATGTCCATCTCCAAATCTCCTTCCCTACGCTCATCCTTCCCATCCACTAGTGCAATCGCCTGCACTTCCGGCTCAGCATGGAAACTGCTCATTGAGCCCTCGTCGTCGGCGACGGATAGAGTTGCGATGGGCGGCAGGAGATCTGCAGGTACTAGAGGCGCTTTGCCCACTTGGGATGTAGGTGAGGGTATTGGTGGATTTGATCACGGTGTTGCACTCGTCTGCGCTGATGTTGTTGCAAGAACCGCCGAGCTTGACTCTTCTGTCTCAATTACTGGCGGCGGGCTGAGGGTGATTGGAGCTTGAGTGGAAGTCGCCGAATTGGTTGCTGTGGATGTCGGTTCCATGGGACTGCTGCTGGCTACATCCGCACCTCCTGCAAGTGACCTGACCGCAAGCAAGTGGGCTGTCTCAGTGACCTGCTGTTACGTTTTTCCCTGTCTTGTCCCTTCTCCCACACTTTCCCTTGACCATATGCTTGCTTCTGGCCTTGAACCCTGTCGTCTCGCTGTTCGAGCCCCGCCTGATGACAATCTTTTACCTCTGTATTACTCATAACGTTCTTAGACATTCTCCTGACTTCCATGCTTTGTAAATGCTGACTCACCACTGTTCCTCAGCATTCTACCAAGTTCCACGACTGACTCATCTTTGTTCTATGGTATTCCACCCAGTTCTACTCCATTACCACGGCTCGCCTATTTAAACCGTAGTACTCGACCTGTAACTCTAAGCTTGATCTTCTCAATCTAACGAGTTCTTGCAGACTTCGTCTGATTACCTTGCCTCGGTCCTTGTCCACCCTTCGCTTCCACAGCAAGGGCAGCCCTCTAGTAGCACCACGGCTAGAGGTTCTTCACGTTGTCCAAGCTTCCGACTCTCAGTCCGCTTGACTCCTTTGAGATCACGCCTAGCCTACGGCAAAGCGTAACAAAAGATCAAGCTTCTTACCTCGTGTGGACTACCTCCGCTGTAGCTCCAATACCCCCTGATTCTCGAGCGTGCTCTCCGTGAGCAGATCCCTCGAATCCTTGAACCACCATTGCGTCTCAACGACCCACCATCGATCCTCGTTGGTCTAGACCACGAGAACCCCCGCCCACCAACCTATCTGAGTCGGAAGCCCCCCAAGACACTGTGTCATCCCCGGATACCAACCTGGACTTAGACCTCGACACTCTCTTTGGACCCGAAGAAGAACTCACCCTTCGACATCGGTTCTCTTCTGAACTTACCATTCCCAGGGAACCGACTCCACCCTCACCAACCCCTCGAGCACGCAACCCTCCCTTCGGAGGATTTCCCCTCTCATACCCACCACCACCAACCGCTCCTCTTCAACCAGCTATGCCGGCAGCACTGACCACCAAACCCACTGAGCTCCATCTCGGAACCCCCGAAGATTTCGACGGATCCTTCGCCAAAGCCGAAGATTGGCTCGGGACCGTCACCTTTTATCTTGCAGTAAACTCCAAAGTCTACGACAACGATGCCAAGAAGGTAGCCTATGCCCTATCGTTCATGAAAAAGGGGTCAGCCAAGGTCTGGGCCGCCACCTATCGTCAGAAGATCCTTGCCCAAGCCACACTCAACCTAGGAACCTTCGCCAACTTCTGCGACTCCTTCTCGAAGTCCTTTGTCCGAAAGGACACCATCGCCTCCAGCCTTCATTGGCTCGCCACGACCAAGATGGTCAAGAATAAACACGGAGATTACACCCCCTCGCTCACGGAATACACCGCCCGTTTCCAGAACCACGTCGCCATCTCTAAAGTCACTGATGCCAACGTCCTTATTAGCTACTATGCCATTGGAATCCCCGAACCACTAATGTGGAAGATTCAGAGTATGGAGACCCCCCCCAACAAGATCGAGGATTGGTACACCAAGGCCGCCCACTTTGCCGCTATGAAAGAACGAGCCAAAGATCTGGTGAAGTGAGGGAGCGGAAAGGTCTTCCACGGATTCCATTCCACCCCGAAAACCGTCCCTCCTGATCCCAACGCCATGGACGTCGACGCCGTACGCACCACCCCCATCCCAAAGCTTACGCCTGCTGAAAGAAAGCAATGCATCGAGAACAACCTCTGTTTCCACTGCCGTGAAGGAGGACATCTTTCCACTAACTGTCCCAAGTTCTCCAAAGGAAAGAAACCAGCGGTCAAAGCGGTCGGCACTTCAGATATTCCCAAGTTAGAAGAAATCCTGGACGATGCCGACGAAGATGAGGACGGAGTTGCGGTTAGAAGGATTTCTTTCTCTCAGGGTTTTTAAAAAGGGGACCTGCCACAACGTCTAAGTCCCCCAGTGCTTCGGTATCTGTAACTTCTACTACGAACTCCATGCAAATCCCAGTACAAGTTATTATTCCCTCGCACACCTTGCAAACCGTTGAAACCCGTGCCCTGATCGATAGTGGAGCGGATGTCTGCTGCATTGACTGGGGATTCACCAAGAAACATAAAATCCCTCTGACCAAACTCGACCAACTGGTCTACGCCAAGAATGCCGACGGAACCACTAACACCAAAGGAGCCATCCGATACATTGCCAACCTTTTTGTTTCCACTGAAGGCCTCGTTCACCAAATTACCTGCCATGTCATGCATCTAAGCAAGGATAACTTGTTCCTTGGACTCCCTTGGCTACGAAAGGCTAACCCAATCATCGACTGGACAAAATGGACCCTTCGGATCGCCGAGTCCACCGATGAATCTAAACTCCTCTTCTCCCTCCATCAGGGCGCCTACCTCAGGCAAGAGAAGCTCCTCGTTCCCCCACGACCTCCGCCCCGCCATGTCTTTGTTAATTCTGTCCAGGATGAATGTCTGTATGCTTACAATGGATGGGAGGACAAATGCGATTTCCTCACCCGCACCCATGATCAATACACTATCAATCGAATCATTCGCTGCGGATCACGATTCGTCCCGGCCCCGGTAATTTCTCGTCTCTCCATTGCATCCAGCCTGGCCCTCTCCCCTGACACGCCAATCGCGTCCCCCCTCCCGGAAGAGTACTCCAGGTACAAAGAAGTTTTTGCCGAGGAAGCAGCAAACATCCTTCCCCCGTCCCGACCCTACAACCACGCCATCAATCTCAAAGAGGGGTTCATTCCCCGCATTGCAAAAATTTACCCTCTCTCGGCCGACGAGCGGCAAGCGACTGACAAGTTCATCGATGAAAACCTAGCCTCCGGCAAGATTTCCCCCTTGAAATCTCCACAAGCCTCCCCTTTCTTCTTCGTTAAGAAGAAAGCCCAACCTGGGCAGAAGCCTGGCCTACGACCTTGTCAAGATTACCGATGCCTGAACGAGCAGACCATCCGGGATGCGTACCCTCTTCCTCTTCTTCAAGACTTCATGGATCAGATCCGGGGTGCAAAGGTGTTCACCAAGATGGACGTCCGGTGGGGGTATAATAACGTCCGCATTAAGGAAGGAGACCAATGGAAAGCAGCTTTTATCACGCACCAGGGGTTGTTTGAACCGAACATCATGTTTTTCGGATTAACTAACTCTCCCCCCACGTTCCAACGGTTCATGAACGACTCATTTCGAGATCTCATCACGGAAGGATGGCTGTTTATCTATATGGACGACCTCCTCATCTTCTCCCCTGACCAACAAACCCACATGGAGCACACCCATCGGGTACTACAGCGGATGGAGGAACTCCACCTTCACTTGAAACCCGAAAAGTGCTTTTTTGATCGAGAAGAGGTCGAATACCTTGGAATGATCATCCGCCCTGATGAAATCGCCATGGACCCCACTAAGTTAGACGGGATCGCCCATTGGCCCACTCCTACCTCAGTAAAAGACGTTCGGTTTTTCCTTGGCTTCGCCAACTTCTATCGGCGATTCATCCCTGATTACTCCACCATAGCCCGACCCCTCATCAACCTCACTAAAAAGTCCATCACCTGGTCTTGGGATGACTCCTGTCGATCAGCATTCGACCTCCTTAAGGCAAGATTTGCCTCCCAGCCCGTTCTTCGAGTTCCCGACCTCTCTGCCCCCTTCGCCGTCGCCTCGGACGCCTCCCTCTACGCCTCTGGAGGGATCCTTCTCCAAGCGGACTCTAACGGCAAATGGCATCCTTGCTCTTACCTCTCACAAAGTTTCGACTCTACTCAATGGAACTATGATATCCATGACCGAGAGCTCTTGGCCGTGCTCAGAGCGCTCAAAGCCTGGTCACACTACCTGCGAGGGTCTCCCCACCAAGTTCAAGTATTCATGGACCATAAGAATCTCACTTACTTCCGAGAACCCCATACCTTGAATCGACGACAAGCCCGTTGGTTACTCGACCTCACCGATTTTGATCTCAAGTTAATCCACGTACCCGGATCCCAACTTGCCGGTCCTGACGCCCTTTCCCAACGCGCCGACCATTTCCCAAAAGACGCCTCAGATAACTCCCTCATAACCCTGCTACCTCCATCCCTCTTCGTCAACGTCATCGATACTGCCCTCTCCGCGAAGATCCGCTCTGCTTCAGCTACCGACCCGTTCGCTCTAACCTCCCTCCAAGCAGTGGACGAGCATGTCCCAGCAGCGTTCCGTTCCCGATTGTTTGATTGGCAAAACCGGGAGGGAATCCTCACCTATCAAGACCGCGTCTACGTCCCTCCCGAGGGAGACCTTAGACGTGAAATCTTGCAGAGATGCCATGATCACGAATCCACTGGTCATCCTGGATACCTCAAAACCCGTCAGCTAGTCTCTGCCGAATTCTGGTGGCCAGGTCTGGCGTCCTTTGTTCGAAACTACGTAGAAGGGTGTGCAGTCTGCCAACAGTGCAAGGCTAATACCCACCCCGGTACCCCGCCTCTAACTCCCATTCCTACCTCGGCATCCCATCCTTTCCAGGACATCACGGTAGACCTGATCACTGATCTTCCTACTTCTGATGGAAAAGACTCTATAGTCGTATGGGTCGATCGGGCCTTCAAAGGGGCTATATTTTGTCCAACCACCAAGTCCGCCTCGGCAGCCAACATTGCCTCCCTCTACTTTCACAAAGTTTACCGACGCTTTGGACTCTTTGACCGGGTCATCTCGGATAGAGGGCCTCAATTTGCCTCGGCATTCGCAAAAGAAATGGGATGAATTCTAAACTATGACCTCCGCCTATCTACCACCTATCACCCCCAGATGGACGGCCAAACCGAACGAACGAATCAGGAACTAGAGACCTATCTTTGGATCTTTTGCGGGGATAACCCTACCTCGTGGACTGAACTCCTGACCTTCGCCGAGTTTGCCCATAACCACTGCCCCCATTCTGTCACCAACCAATCTCCATTTTTCCTCCAGATGGGATACGACCCAAAACCCCTTCCTTCTGTTCTCTCCCCTTCCAATCTCCCTGCAGTAGAACTCCGCCTCTCCTAGCTCACCAAAGCTAGGGATGAGGCCAAAGCGGCCCATGAACTTGCTAGAGCAACCATGGCCACCCGAACCCGGCAACACTTCGAACCTTTCGCCCTAGGGGATAAGGTCTGGTTGGAGGCCAGAAACCTCCACCGCCTTTGGAAGGACCCTAAGTTCCTCCCGAAACGTGAGGGACCATTTGAAATCGTTAAGGTTCTTTCCCCCATCACTTACCGGCTGCGCCTCCCCAAAACTTGGAAAATCCACCCCGTTTTCCATGCCTCTCTTCTCTCTCCTGCCAAGGAGACCCTTGTTCACGGTCCGAACTTCCCCCGTCCTCCTCCTGACCACGTAGGCCCTAAGGAGGAGTACCTCGTGGACCGAATTCTCCACCACCAAGGACCTCCGTCCCGACGGCGCTTCCTGATCCGTTGGAAGGGCTACTCGGCAGAAGACGATTCCTGGGAGCCAGAGCGGAACTTAAAAAATTCCAAACTCCTCCTACTCGCCTATAAAAAGTGTTATCCCAAGGATTTCCCTCCTCCTCAATCTGCCTAACTACCCACCAACAATACCCCATCACGCCATGCCCTGCTCCAATGTCCCTGAACTTGTTCTTCCTGTACCCCCCTGACTCGGTGGTTCACCGCCTCCAAAGTCTGTCACTGATTCTGTACTTGATTCTATCTCTTCTCTCACCATCTCCGATAGGGCTGATGGAGAGGTTCACCCCTGTCCAACTCCTCAGCTTAGCCACCCTACTCCTCATTCTTTGTCTACTAGCATCACAAGTGTTTCTTCTTCTCCTTCCTACTATACGCCTCCTTCCGTTTTAAACCCCCATGCAATGATCGTCGATGACACCTCCTCTCCCACTTCCCGCGTTGCCACCCCTGGCTGGGGAGCCTGACCCGCTATCTCCATCCCCGAACTCGCAGAACCCCCCCGTTCGCCTCACTGCCTATCTTGGTACCATCGAATCCGTAGACCTCCCTGAGCATGCGCATCGGGTATGACCTAACCTTCCCACCGATGCGGAATCCCACCGATGCGGAATCCCACGTCCTTCTCCGATTCCTTCGAGATCCTAGGTACGCTGTCCCCATTGGTGCCCACCTCGACTATGGATCAGCCCTCCATTCCCTCTACCTCGCCACCCTTCAGATGGCTCGACTCACTGCCATTGTACACGCCCCCTCTGCTTCCACCGATGCCAATGCCACCTTCCGTAATCACACCCTGTCGCACATCCAGACGGAGCTGGAAACCCAACTCCTCCTCGCATTCTACCAGCTCGGCATGCTGGAGTTCATGCAAGACCTGGATTGCTACCTCCAGGATCTTGCCCGTTATACCCACCTCGGCGCTACCGCAGTATCTACCCCCTCAGCATTGTCCTCCGCGCTGAACCCTGAGGAGCTCGACGTCGTCAAACGCATTGAAGCCCGCTGGACCGGGAATTTTGGCAATACCCCCCTCCCCTCGTCTCACCCTCGGTTTCACGAAGCCTGTTTCCAATGCCACCACCTTGGTCACCAGCGTGTCAACTGTGGGGTCTATCAGTGCCCAATATGCCATTGTTTCCGTCCCAGCCATTCTCAGTGGCAGTGCCCTCTGCGCCGCGCTCCTCCGCCGCCCTCGCCCTCTACCTCTTCCACTTCCTCACACTCATCACACCCCTCCTCGCCCCATCGTTCCTACCACGGTCCCCGCCGCACCCGCAGGACTAGGTGCATGGTCCCCAGCCGCCCTCGCCGCCGCTCCCACTCTCTGGACCTGGACCCCGGGGTGGACAATGACATTTGGGACGATACCGCCTTCGCCAATGTGACCGGGTCACCCACTATGGGGGCTTGTGACTTATAGAAGTGTCTGCACTGGTGCCTTGACCCTCGTGGGGGGGTAATGTTATGTTTTTCCCTGTCTTGTCCCTTCTCCCACACTTTCCCTTGACCATATGCTTGCTTCTGGCCTTGAACCCTGTCGTCTCGCTGTTCGAGCCCCGCCCGACGACAATCTTTTACCTCTGTATTACTCATAACGTTCTTAGACATTCTCCCGACTTCCATGCTTTGTAAACGCTGACTCACCACTGTTCCTCAGCGTTCTACCAAGTTCCACGACTGACTCATCTTTGTTCTATGGTATTCCACCCAGTTCTACTCCATTACCACGGCTCGCCTATTTAAACCGTAGTACTCGACCTGTAACTCTAAGCTTGATCTTCTCAATCTAACGAGTTCTTGCAGACTTCGTCTGATTACCTTGCCTCGGTCCTTGTCCACCCTTCGCTTCCACAGCAAGGGCAGCCCTCTAGTAGCACCACAGCTAGAGGTTCTTCGCGTCGTCCAAGCTTCCGACTCTCAGTCCGCTTGACTCCTTTGAGATCACACCTAGCCTACGGCAAAGCGTAACACCTGCCCCATTGCTTCGACTGTGACCTCAAGCTCAAACATGCGCTTCTCAAGTGCCTTGTAAGGCTCTAGGATGCGCTCAAGCTCCTCCCTTGTGATCAAGGGAGAGCCCGCCATGCTGAACGCGGATCCTGGACGAAGACCTGCTTCGCTAGTTCGGGGGATGTTGGTAGATGAGCCTGCGGGTGTGGCAGCTTGCCGAGTAACTGACCTCGGCCTTGAACGAATCACGACTGAAACTACATATGCCGCAAGATGTCAACAACAGGTTTATATCGCATCCTATGGACTACTTACCTTTGGGCTTGCAAGGCAGGTTTTCCTTTACACTTGCCATTGCCTTTGCACCCTCTGCATGATCCGCGATGGGGATGTTTCTTGCCGATGGGTTTGCAGGCTGCGACTTGATAGGCTGCGATTTGATTGGGGGTCATGATGATACACATTGGCGCTTTCGGGGAGGTGATGGAGATCCATATCGTCGTTTAGAGGGACCGGCAACTGGTTGAGGCGATCCACGGGGATGGGAAGCTCTTCGGGTCCACTTTCGTGGTGGTGGTGATGTCGGAGGGTGTCCCTTTTACTATGCTTCCTTTGACCTTATGCTTACCTCTCGCCTTGAACTCTGTCGTCTTGCTGTTCGAGCCCCGCCTGACGACAATCTTTTACCTCTGCATTACTCATAACGTTCTTAGACATTCTCCCGACTTCCATGTTTTGTAAACGCTGACTCACCACCGTTCCTCAGCGTTCTACCAAGTTCCACATCTGACTCATCTTCGTTCTATGCTATTCCATCCAGTTCTATTTCATTACCACGGCTCGTCTATTTAAACCGTAGTATTCGACTTGTAACTCTAAGCTTGCTCTTCTCAATCCAATGAGTTCTTGCGGACCTCGCCTGATTACTCTGCCTTCATCCTTGTTCTACCCTTCGCCCTCAACCGCAAGGGAAGCCCCCTAGTAGCACCACGGCTAGGGGTTCTTTGTGTCGTTCAAGCTTCCAACCCCAGTCCGCTTGACTCCTTTGAGATCACGCCTAGCCTACGGCAAAGCGTAACAAAAGAGCAAGCTTCTTACCTTGTGTGGACTACCTCCGTTGTAGCTCCAAATCACCCCCTGATTCTCGAGCGTGCTCTCCGTGAGCAGATCCCTCGAATCCTTGAACCACCATTGCGTCTCAACGACCCATCATCGATCCTCGTTGGTCTAGACCACGAGAACCCCCACCCACCGACCTATCTGAGTTGGAAGCTCCCCAAGACACTGCGTCATCCCCGGACACCAACCCGGACTTAGACCTCGACACTCTCTTCGGACCAGAAGAAGAACTCACCCTTCGACATCGGTTCTCCTCTGAACTCACCATTCCCAGGGAACCGACCCCACCCTCACCAACCCCTCGAGCACGCAACCCTCCCTTCGGAGGATTTCCCCTCTCATACCCACCGCCAACCGTTCCTCTTCAACCAACCATGCCGGCAGCACCAACCACCAAACCCACTGAGCTCCGTCTTGGGACCCCCGAAGACTTCGACGGATCCTTCGCCAAAGCCGAAGATTGGCTTGGGACCGTCACCTTTTATCTTGCGGTAAACTCTGAAGTCTATGACACTGATGCCAAGAAGGTGGCTTATGCCCTGTCATTCATGAAAAAGGGATCAGCCAAAGTCTGGGCCGCCACCTATCGCCAAAAGATCCTCGCCCAGGCCACACTAAACCTAGGAACCTTTGCTGACTTCTGCGATTCCTTTTCTAAGTCCTTTGTCCGAAAGGACACCATTGCCTCTAGTCTTCATTGGCTCGCCACGACCAAGATGGTCAAGAATAAGCACGGAGACTACACCCCCTCGCTCACTGAATACACCGCCCGTTTCCAGAACCACGTCGCCATCTCTAAGGTCACTGATGCCAACGTTCTTATCAGCTACTATGCCATCGGAATCCCCGAACCGCTAATGTGGAAGATCCAGAGTATGGAAACCCCCCCAGACAAGATCGAAGACTGGTACACCAAAGCTGCCCACTTTTCCACTATGAAAGAATGAGCCAAAGATCTGGCGAAGCGAGGAAGCGGGAAAGTGTTCCACGGATTCCATTCCACCCCAAAAACTGCCCCTCCTGATCCCGACGCCATGGACGTCGACGCTGTACGCACCACCATCCCAAAGCTTACGCCTGCTGAACGAAAGCAATGCATCGAGAACAACCTCTGTTTTCGCTGCCGCGAGGGAGGACATCTTTCCACTAACTGTCCCAAGTTCTCCAAAGGAAAGAAACCAGCAGTCAAAGCAGTCAATACTTCGGACATTCCCAGGTTAGAAGAAGTCCCGGACGATGCCGACGAAGACGAGGACGGAGTTGCGGTTAGAAGGATTTCTTTCTCTCAGGGTTTTTAAAAAGGGGGCCTGCCGCAACGTCTAAGCCTCCTAGTGCCTCAGTATCTGTAACTTCTACTACGAATTCCATGCAAATCCCAGTACAAGTTATTATTCCCTCGCACACCTTGCAAACCGTTGACACCCGCACCTTGATCGATAGTGGAGCAGACGTCTGCTGTATCGACTGGGGATTCGCCAAAAAACACAAAATCCCTCTGACCAAACTCGACCAACCGGTCTACACCAAGAACGCTGATGGGACCACTAACACCAAGGGGGCCATCCGATATGTCGCCGACCTCTTTGTCTCTACTGAAGGTCTCGTTCACCAAATTACCTGCCACGTCATGCACCTGAGCAAAGACAACCTATTCCTTGGGCTCCTGTGGCTACAAAAGGCCAACCCAACCATTGACTGGACAAAACGGACCCTTCTGATCACCGAATCCACCGATGAATCTAGGCTCCTCTTCTCCCTCCATCAAGGTGCTTACCTCAAGCAAGAAAAGCTCCTTGCTCCTCCTTGACCTCCCCCCTGCCATGTCTTCGTAAATTCTGTCCAAGACGAATGCCTATACGCTTACAACGGATGGGAGGACGAATGCGATTTCCTCACCCGCGCCCATGATCAATACACAATCAACCGGATTATTCGTTGCGGATCGTGGTTCATCCCGGCCCCAGTAATCTCTCGTCTCTCCATCGCATCCAGTTTAGCCCTCTCCCCTGATGTGCCAATTGCGTCTTCCCTCCCGGAAGAGTACTCCAAATACAGAGAAGTCTTTGCCGAAGAAGCAGCGAACGTCCTTCCCCCATCTCGACCCTACGACCACGCCATCAATCTCAAAGAGGGGTTCATTCCCCGTATCGCGAAAATCTACCCTCTTTCGGCCGACGAGCAGCAAGCAACTGACAAGTTCATCGATGAAAACCTAGCCTCTGGCAAGATTTCCCCCTCGAAATCTCCACAAGCCTCCCCCTTCTTCTTCGTTAAGAAGAAAGCTCAACCTGGGCAGAAACCTGGCCTACGACCTTGTCAAGATTATCAACGCCTGAACGAGCAAACTATCCGGGATGCATATCCTCTCCCCCTCCTTCAGGATTTCATGGATCGGATCTGGGGTACAAAGGTGTTCACCAAGATGGACGTCCGGTGGGGGTATAATAACGTCCGCATTAGGGAAGGAGACCAATGGAAAGCGGCCTTTATCACCCATAGAGGACTGTTTGAACCAAACGTCATGTTCTTCGGACTAACCAACTCTCCCCCCACATTCCAACGGTTCATGAACGATTCATTTCAAGATCTCATCGCGGAAGGTTGGCTGTTTATTTATATGGACGACCTCCTCATCTTCTCCCCCGATCAACAAACCCACACGGAGCGTACCCATCGGGTACTACAGCGGATGGAGGAACTCCACCTTCACCTGAAACCCGAAAAGTGCTTCTTTGATCGAGACGAGGTCGAATACCTTGGAATGATCATCTGTCCTGATGAAATCGCCATGGACCCCACTAAGTTAGACGGGATCGCCCATTGGCCCACTCCTACCTCAGTAAAAGACGTCCGGTCTTTCCTCGGTTTTGCCAACTTCTACCGACGATTCATCCCTGATTATTCCACCATAGCCCAACCCCTCATCGACCTCACCAAAAAGTCCATCACCTGGTCTTGGAACGACTCCTGCCAATCAGCGTTCGACCTCCTTAAGGCTAGATTCGCCTCCCAACCTGTTCTTCGAGTTCCTGACCTCTCTGCCCCCTTCACCGTTGCCACAGACGCCTCCCTCTATGCCTCTGGGGGAATCCTTCTCCAAGCAGATTCTAACGGCGAATGGCATCCTTGCTCCTACCTCTCACAGAGTTTCGACCCTACTCAACGGAACTATGATATCCATGATTGAGAGCTCCTAGCCGTGCTCCGTGCACTCAAAGCCTGGTCACACTACCTGCGAGGGTCTTCCCACCAAATTCAAGTATTCACGGATCATAAGAATCTCACCTACTTCCGAGAACCTCATACTTTGAATCATCGACAAGCCCGCTGGTTACTCGACCTTGCCGATTTTGACCTCAAGCTGATCCATGTACCTGGATCCCAACTCGCCAGACCCGACGCCCTCTCCCGACGAACCGACCATTTCCCACAAAATGCCTCAGATAACTCCCTCGTAACCCTGCTACCTCCATCCCTCTTCGTCAACGTCATTGATATCGCCCTCTCCACGAAGATTCGCTCTGCCTTGGCTACCGATCCGTTCGCTCTAACCTCCCTCCAAGCAGTGGACGAACATATCCCAGCAGCATTCCATTCCCGCCTCTCTGATTGGCAAAACCAGGAGAGAATTCTCACCTATCAAGACCACATCTACATCCCTCCCGAAGGAGACCTTAGACGCGAAATCTTACAGAGATGCCACGATCACGAATCCGCCGGTCACCCCGGATACCTCAAAACCCGTCAGCTAGTCTCTGCCGAGTTCTGGTGGCCTGGCCTGGCGTCTTTTGTTCAAAACTACGTAGAAGGGTGTGCAATCTGCCAACAATGCAAAGCCAACACCCATCCAAGTGCCCCGCCTTTGATTCCCATTCCCACCTCTGCGTCCCATCCTTTTCAGGACATCACGGTAGACCTGATCACCGACCTCCCGATCTCGGATGGGAAAGACTCTATCGTTGTTTGGGTGGACCGAGCCTTCAAGGGGGCTATATTTTGCCCCACCACTAAAACTGCCTTGGCAGCAAACATCGCATCCCTCTATTTCCACAAGGTCTACTGACGTTTTGGACTCTTCGATCGTGTCATCTCTGACAGGGGACCCCAGTTTACCTCGGCGTTTGCCAAGGAAATGGGGCGCATCCTAAACTATGACCTCCGCCTATCCACTGCTTATCACCCCCAAATGGATGGCCAAACTGAACGAACGAATCAAGAGCTCGAAACTTACCTCCGGATCTTTTGTGGAGATAACCCCACCTCCTGGACGGAACTTCTGACCTTTGCCGAATTTGCCCATAACCACCATCCCCACTCTGTCACCAACCAATCCCCGTTCTTCCTCCAAATGGGCTATGAACCTAAACCCCTTCCGTCCGTCCTTTCACCCTCTAAACTTCCTGCAGTGGGACTCCGCCTTTCCCTGCTCACCAAAGCAAGGGATGAAGTCCAAGCAGCCCACGAACTTGCTAGGGCAACCATGGCCTCTCGGACCTGGCAACACTTCAAACCCTTCGCCCTGGGAGATAAGGTCTGGTTGGAGGCCAGGAACCTCCACCGCCTTCAGAAGGACCCTAAATTCCTTCCGAAACGAGAAGGGCCATTTGAAATCATTAAGGTTCTCTCTCCCATCACTTACCGGCTGCGTCTCCCCAAAACCTGGAAGATCCACCCTGTTTTCCATGCTTCTCTTCTCTCTCCTGCCAAAGAAACCCTTATTCATGGTCCGAACTTCCCCCGCCCTCCTCCTGACCACGTAGGTCCTGAAGAGGAGTACCTCGTGGATCGCATTCTCCGCCACTGAGGACCCCCATCCCGACAGCACTTCCTGATCCGCTGGAAGGGCTACTCGGCAGAAGACGATTCCTGGGAACCCGAGCAGAACTTAAAGAATTCCAAACTCCTCTTGCTTGCCTATAAAAAACGACACCCCAAAGATTTCCCTCCTCCTCAGTCCGCTTAACCACCCATCCACTACACCCAACAGCATCATGCCCTGTTCCGATGTCCCCGACCTCATTCTTCCTGTACCCCCCAGACTCGGTAACCCACCGCCTCCTGAGTCTGTTACTGATTCTGTCCTTGACTCTATCTCTTCTCTCACCGTCTCCGACAACTCTGACGGAGAGGTTCACTCCGGTTCAACTCCTCACTCTCGCCACCTTACTCCTCCTTCTGTGTCTTCTAGCATCTCAAGTGTTTCTCCTTCTCCTTCCTACTATACGCCTCCTTCCGTTCTAAACCCTCACGCCATGATCGTCGATGATACCTCCTCCCCCACATCTCGCATTGCCACCCCCGGCTGGGGGAACCGACCTACCATCTCCATTCCCGAACTAGCTGAACCCCCAGTTCGCCTAGCGGCCTATCTTGGTACCATCAAATCCGTAGACCTCCCCAAACATGCTCATCAGGTACACCCTGATCTCCCCACTGACGCGGAATCACGTATTCTCCTCCACTTTCTCCAAGACCCCTGGTATGCCGTCCCCATTGGCGCCCACCTGGATTACGGGTCGGCCCTCCACTCCCTCTATCTTGCCTCCCTTCAGGTAGCCCGCCTGACCGCCCTAGCGCGCACCCCCTCTGCTTCCGCTGACGCTAACGCCACGTTCCGCAACCACACCCTATCGCACATCCAGATGGAGCTGGAGACCCAACTCCTTCTCGCGTTCTACCAGCTCGGGATGCTGGAGTTCATGCAAGACCTGGATCGTTACCTCCAGGATCTCACACGCTACACCCATCTCGGTCCTACTTCAGTGCCTACCCCCTCGGCGTCTTCCTCGGCGTTGAACTCCGAGGAACTCGATGTTGTCGAGCACATTGAGGCCCGCTGGACCGGTAACTTCGGAAACACCCCCCTTCCTTCATCTCACCCTCGATTTCACGAGGCCTGTTTCCAATGCCACCGCCTCGGTCATCAGCGTATCAACTGTGGGGTCTACCAGTGCCCACTATGCCGTTGTTTCCGTCCCGGCCATTCTCAACGGCAGTGCCCTCTGCGCTGCGCTCCTCTGCCGCCCTCGCCCTCTACCTCTCCCATCTCCTCACACTCATCACATCCCTCCTCGCCCCACCGTTCCTACCACGGTCCCCGCCGCACCCGCGGGACTAGGCGTATGGTCCCCAGCCGCCCTCGCCACCGCTCCCACTCTCCGGGCCTGGACTCCAGGGTGGACAACGACATTTGGGACGATACCACCTTCGCCAACGTGACCGGGTCGCCTGCTATGGGTGCTTGCGACTTATGAAAGTGTCTGCGCCGGTGCCTTGACCCTCGCGGGGGGGTAATGTTACGTTTTTCCCTTATCTCGTCCCTTTTACTATGCTTCCTTTGACCTTATGCTTACCTCTCGCCTTGAACTCTGTCGTCTTGCTGTTCGAGCCCCGCCTGACGACAATCTTTTACCTCTGCATTACTCATAACGTTCTTAGACATTCTCCCGACTTCCATGTTTTGTAAACGCTGACTCACCACCGTTCCTCAGCGTTCTACCAAGTTCCACATCTGACTCATCTTCGTTCTATGCTATTCCATCCAGTTCTATTTCATTACCACGGCTCGTCTATTTAAACCGTAGTATTCGACTTGTAACTCTAAGCTTGCTCTTCTCAATCCAACGAGTTCTTGCGGACCTCGCCTGATTACTCCGCCTTCGTCCTTGTTCTACCCTTCGCCCTCAACCACAAGGGAAGCCCCCTAGTAGCACCACGGCTAGGGGTTCTTTGTGTCGTTCAAGCTTCCAACCCCAGTCCGCTTGACTCCTTTGAGATCACGCCTAGCCTACGGCAAAGCGTAACAGAGGGACACTTTGGGTGGGCTGAGAATGAGCAGGGCCGTGACTAAGAGCGCGACCCCTTGGTCCAGCATACTGGCAGGCCTTCTTTCTGTTCCTGCACATCATGCATGACCCACCAAATTCGCTGAGCGTGCACATAACTCAGGCCTTGACACATGTTGTGCATGC
>JBBPSV010000608.1:0-15835 GCA_038093795.1 Retiboletus fuscus
AGATCAACGTAGCCCCCGTTGGGGGAACCGGTGACGTTGGCGTAGGCTGTGTCGTCCCATACGTCGTCTGTGAAGTCAAGTTCCGGCTCATCCTGAATGCGGGATGCAAGTGGGCGAGGGCGCGGACAGTGCGACCGTCGCGAAGAGCGGGAGGAACTAGATGATTGTGAAGATGAGGACGGGGTTGCGGGACGGGGACGACGACGGAGTGGGCACTGGTTCTGGATATGTCCGGGGTGCATGCGGAGACAGAACGGGCACTTGTACTCTGGGCAATCAATGCGCCAGTGTCCAAGGCGATGACAATGGAAACAGGATGCGTTGTATAGAGGGTGGTCTGTGCTGAGACTAATCTCACCTTCGTTCATGAGGTGGACACGTTCGAGTCGATCGATGAGGTTCACTTCGCTAGGGGACAGCGGGGAGGACGACGCAGACGGCGTCGGAGCAACAGGCTCAGCTGGGGAAGGAACTAGGATGGTTTCGACTGGAAGTGCGGGTCGGACGGGTGGGAGAGGAAGACCGGCCCTTGCAAGATCCTGTGAGTAACGTTCTATGTTGGCGACGAAGTCCAGCATGTCGAGCTGGTGCATGGCGGACAGGAGATAGGAGCGGATGCGGCGGGCTACGAGACGGAGCTGGGTGGAGAAAAACTCCGACTGGGCATTGGCGGAGGTAAACGAAGCGATGGGGTCGAGGCGAGAGACCTGTAAAAAGGCTAAGTATAAGGATTCTAAGGGGGAATCTACGTCTAAGTGGGCCTGCATAGTAGCGGCCAGGCGGGAGTCACAGAGCCGGGTTTGAAGGAGTCGCCCGGATTCACAAGATAAAGGGTCTGATCGGAGCGTGTAAGCAAATTGGGGTACATTGACTGACAAGATCGTCTTGGGCTTCTCTTCCTGTTCAAGGACAGAGGGCCAAGGGAGGGGTTCGGTGTTCCACCCTGGGGTGGCAACGTTGCTAGAGGGATCTTCGGCGAGAACCATGGGGGGATGGATAGTAGGGATGGAGAGTTCCTGAGCAAGGGCGGAAGAGTCGTCGACTCCCTCAAGGGAGGGGAGAGCGGAGTCGGTGAAGGTACAGGAAGACTCAGTAAGGGAGGATTCAGTCGAAGGAGAGTAAGACATTGTTGTGAAAGGTATAAAGGTCGTGTAGAGCTCGGTTGGTGATTCTCACGAAAAGACCAGCGTGTAGAGTTCTAAGGAGGAAAGACCTTGGGGTGAAGCTTCTTATAGCTTCGGAGGACTGCTTGGGCATGTTTGAACTCCCGTTCCGGGAGCCATGAGTCGTCGGAGGCGGTAAAGCCGTGCCAGCAGACGAGGAACTGTCTGTTGACAGCAGAACCCCAGTGTCGTATGATTTTCTCGATTTCATATTGTTCCTTGCCATCGATAAGGTCAGGCGGGGGTGACAGGAAGTTTGGGCCGTGCACGGAGTTTTCCTTGTAGGGGGTGAGGAGCGAGGCATGGAAGACCGGATGTATTTTCCATGTTTTGGGGAGGCGGAGTTGATACGTGATCGGGGACAGTACCTTGATAATGGTAAAGGGTCCCTCGCGTTTCGGGGCAAATTTCGGGTGAGTCAGGTTACGTTTCAAATTTCTGGCTTCGAGCCAGACCTGATCTCCCTTTTCGAATGGAGTGAAAGTTTTCTTATTGCGGGATGCCATGACCTGCCAAGCCAATTCGTGTGCAGCAAGGGCTTCTTGGCGGGCAGCGGTAAGTTCCTTGATACGGTCCTCCACAGCGGGGAGATCCGTGAGTGGGAGGACGGTGGGGATCGGAGTAGGTTCATATCCCATCATTAGGTAAAACGGGGATTTGCCGGTGACGGAATGAGGGCGGTGATTGTGAGTGAATTCGGCGTGGATCAGCCGATCAGCCCACGTGGTGGGGTTATTCCCCGCAAAGATCCACAGGTAGGTCTCGAGTTCCTGATTGATCCGCTCGGTTTCTCCGTCAGTCTGAGGGTGATACGCAGTTGATAAGGCAAGGGAACATCCGAGAAGCCTACCAAGTTCTTTTGCGAAGTGAGAAGCGAATTGGGGGCCTCGATCGGAGATGATCTTCTCATAGAGGCCGAATCTGGGATAAACCTTTTTGAAATAGAGGACGGCAACATCCTCCGCCGTGGCAGTCTTAGTGGTGGGGCAGAAAATAGCCCCCTTCGAAGATGCATAGTTGGCCCAGACTATAACAGCCGTGAAACCGTTGGACTCGGGAAGATCCGTGATCATGTCACAGGAGATCTGTTGGAACGGGCGAGTGGCGGTGGACTTATTGGGGGTGAGTGGAGGGGTCGTGGGGTGCGTGTTGACCTTGTGTTGCTGGCACAGGGCACAGCCCTCGACATACTTGCGAACGTACTGGGCCAAACCAGGCCACCAGAACTTGCTCGCAACGAGCTGTCGAGTCTTAAGGAAGCCCGGGTGCCCAGCGGACTCATGGTCATGGCAGCGCTGCAGGATGGATTTGCGGAGGCCACCGACGGGGGGAATATAGACGCGTCCTTGGTAGGTGAGGACGCCTTCGTGGAGCTGCCAGTCGCTGAGGCGGGAGCGAAAGGCAGGGGGAATGGAGCCATCAAAGGCTTGGAGGGTCTGGAGGTATAGGGGGTCGTCTTTGGAAGTAGTCTTAATGTGGTCCTGGAGCGCGGAGTTGATGAGGCGGACAAAGATAGAGTCTGGGAGTAAGACGGTCTGAGTGTTGTCCGGGGCGTGGCGGAGGAAATCCGGTCATTGTGACAGGGCGTCGGGACCTGCGAGGAGGGAACCGGGGACGTGGATCATTTTGTAATCGAAGTCCGCGAGATCCAGCAACCAACGGGCTTGGCGGCGATTAAGGTTCTGGGGAGCGCGGAAGTAGGTGAGGTTCTTATGGTCAGTGAAGACCTGAACCGGTGAGGCGGCACCATGGAGGAGGTGCCGCCAAGATTTCAAGGCGCGGATAATAGCGAGGAGCTCGCGGTCGTGGATGTCGTAATTTCGTTCTGCAGGGGAGAACGACTGGGAGAGGTAGGAACAGGGGTGCCAGGCACCGTTCTCATCTGTTTGGAGTAATATGCCACCCGTGGCCATGCCGGAGGCGTCGGTCGCGATGGCGAACAGTGCGCTGGGGTCAGGGAGTCGAAGGACAGGTTTGGATAGGAAGAGTTCCTTAAGGTGGCGGAACGCGGTTTCTTGTGGTTCGTCCCAGTGCCAGGGCTGGGTCTTCTTGGTGAGGTCTATGAGCGGGTGAGCAATGGTGGAGTAGTCCGGGATGAATTGTCGGTAATAATTGGCAAATCCGAGGAAAGACCGGACTTCTTTGACTGAGGTTGGAGCTGGCCATGAGGTGATCCCATCGAGCTTGACGGGGTCCATGGCGAGCTTCCCGGGTGAGAGGATCATTCCAAGGTAATCTACCTGTTCCGTCGCGAAGGCACACTTGGACAGGCGAAGGTGGAGGTCGAGTTCCTCCATACGCTGGAGAACTCGTTTGGTGCGTTCTGTGTGGAGTGTCTCGTTGGGGGAGAAGATAAGGAGGTCGTCCATGTAGATGACAAGCCACCCTTCGGAAATCAAGTCCCTGAACGAATCATTCATGAAACGTTGGAACGTGGCAGGGGAGTTTGTCATGCCAAAGAACATGACCATAGGTTCGAAGAGGCCCTTGTGAGTGAGGAAGGCGCCTTTCCATTGGTGTCCTTCCTTAATCCAGACGTTGTTGTAGCCCCATCGAACGTCGAACTTAGTGAAGACCTTAGCGTCTTGCACCTTGTTAATGAGGTCGTCGATTCGTGGCAAGGGATATGCGTCTCGGATGGTCTGGTCGTTGAGTTTCCGGTAGTCCATGCAAGGCCGGAGTTTGGGGTTGCCGTCAGCGTCAAGTTCTTTCTTCTGGACGAAGAAGAAAGGGGATGCTTGGGGGGAATTCGAGGGGCGGATGGCACCAGACCGGAGATTCTCTTCTAGGAAGGCTTCGGTGGCTTCTTGTTCGCACGGGGATAGCGGATATAGCTTGCTGATCTTTGGTTCGAAGCCTTCTTTAAGGTTGATCTCGTGGTCGTAAGTCCGTTCCGGTGGGAGTTGTCCGATTGGTCGTTCTTCGAACACCTTTCAGAACTGCTCATACTCCGCTGGGAGGGTGACCTCGGGTTTCTTGTTGAATTCCACTTGTGCAAGCTGCATAGCGGAGGTGATCTTGGCGATAACTGGAGAGCCTAAGGAGTAGAACCGCGATCCACACCGTTGGATCCATCCGATTCTATAGTGGTCATGAGCTCGTTGACAGAACTCACTCTCCGTTTCTTCGTCGAGATATTCGTAGAGGCGTGCATGGTCAACGCAGTTGACCTTGACTTGTCGTGGAGGGGTCCAGTCGAAACTGGGTCGCTTGAATCGGTCGCTATGTTCGGAGGTAGCGACGTTGTGCTCCTGGAAAAGAACCTTGGATTGGTCGCAGGACTCAGGGATGTCGATCGTCTGTCTAACCCAGTCGATGGTTGGGTTGGTGGAGCGGAGCCAGGGAAGTCCAAGGATGACGTTCTCGCTTCCGCAGGACATGACATGGAAGAGAACCTTCTGAGTAATTCCTCCGGTGTTGGCGTAGAGGGTGCAGGTGAATCGGATAGCTCTGTGCGAGTTGTTGGACTGGTCGACATTGCGAACGGGGATGGGCTTTGAAAGTCGGGTGGTGGGGAGTTTGTGCTTTCGCACGAAATCCCAGTCTATGCAAGAGATATTGGCGCCGCTGTCGATCAGGGCACGGGTGTCAACGGCTTTGAGGGAGTGCACAGGTACAATGAGCTGAACTGGGATTTGCATGGATTTGCGAGTCTCAGATACTAGTACATTGGCACACCTAGGAGGAGTCCGCGTTGACGGGGTCCTCCGTTCTAAAAATCCTTGCGGGAGAAGGAGATTCTAGCTACAGACTCGACTTCGTCGTCATCGTCCTCGCAGTCAGCTAGCTCAGGAAGATCATCCTTCTTCACCTTTCGAGTTTTCTTGGGATTCTTGGGCGAGTCGTAGACCTTGCACTCCTTGGCCATATGGCCCGTCTGGCGGCATCGGAGGCAGCGGCCTTGTTTGAAACACTTCTGCCTTTCGGCTTCAGTGAGCTTGGGGGGAAGACGGACGGTGTCAACATCCATGGCGTCGGGGTCCTTTTCTTCCTTCTTGGAGTAAGTTGGCATGTACAGAGTGCCAGGTTTCTTGTGTTGCTGTGCGATTCCGCGAGTGCGGCGGCGATGGGAATCGAAGAGGGCCACCTTCTTGTACCAGTCGGCGACCTTGGTGGGGGGGTTCTCCATCCGGAGAACGTCGAACATGAGGTCCTCAGGTATACCCACAGAGTAATAGGAGATCAAAACCGCGTCATCGGTTACTCCTGTGACGGATACCTTGGACCTGAACTGTGCTGTGTAGTTAGCCAGAGAAGGGGAGTACTCGCCCTTCTTTCCAGGAATCATTTGCTTGGTGGCTAGCCAAGTGAGCGCGTTGGTGGTCGATTCAGAGTGGGAGAAAACGGCCTCGAAGTCGGAGACAAAGTCGGACCACTTCCCAAGAGAGAAGCCTCCGCCGGAGACCTTGGATTCTCGGAAGGTATGGGCCCATGTGAACGCCGTACCTTTCTTCATGAAGGATAGTGCATAGGCGATTCGCCTAGCATTGTCATTATAGATTTCTGTGTTGATCGAGAGGTACAGCTGTACTGAGCGAAGCCAAGGCTTCGCTTTCGTGAGGTTTCCGTCGAAGTCCTCGGGGACTCCAAGGCGGATTTCTGTGGGTTTGGTTCCCATGACGGGAGTCTGGGGCTGGGGAGCTGGGGGCGCCGTAACTGGGAATATATGACCGCTTTGAGCAATCGGTGTCGGTGACGGCGGGGTGGGGCTACGAGGGATAACTGTGCTGGCTGAAAGCTGGTGGGACAGTAGTCTAGAGAGTTCTTGGGATTCTGCTTCCTCGGTGGGGGAGCGTAGATCGAGGTCGAGGTCGGGGTTATCAGAGCCCTCAGTGGGTGCTTCTGAGTCCGATGTTTCTGAGGCTGAGGATTCTGGGTCTGGTGAATCTGTGGCTCTCCATGCGGTGGAGATCGGTGGCGGTCGGGCTGAGGAGGAGGGCCTACTCGATGGTAGCCGCGACGTGGTAAGCTAGAGCTTTTGTTACGCTTGGCCCGGGCAGGGTCGAGCGTAGACTCAAGGGGAGTTCTGGGACGAGGATAGTACCAGCGTTCTTGACGCTACGGTACGACTAAGAGCCTTCGGGCGAGGTATCTGCTCATGAAGAGCACGCTCAGCGTCGAAGGATACGATGAGTCCGAGGAGGACAAATCTTATCCCAGTCTTGGGAGATCGAGCGTAGGAGTTATCTCAAGAGTATGATTGAGTAGCTCTAGCTTAGGGAGTACAAGCGAAGAGACTACGGTTTATATACGTGAATCGTAGAAGGTCATAGAAGCTCGTGGAACGAGCGGGTGAACGAGGAACAAAGGGAGATATGACTCGGGGAAGCGTAGAGACCCGGGAGGAGTCAAGTCGAGTCATATCCGCTGCGGATCTGTCGATCGGTGTCGATCAGAAGCAGCTGTCTATCAAAGATTATCATGAAACGAAGAAGTGGCCGGAACGGCCCGAAGTGACAGTGACAGCGGGGTCATTAGTCGGAAATGAAGGAAAGAAGCAGTCCATGGGAGTATCGACCTACGTGCTGTGCGGAAGTAGTCTGGGTGACGCCAGACGAGATGGATAGCGATCCATCGAGACTAAGCTAAGTGAAATAAAGAAAAGAAATGAATGGGGCCAGGTCAACTCGTAACATCGGCCATGCACCAACTTGATATGCTCGACTTCGTCGCTGACATAGAACGTTATTCGCAGGACCTTGCAAAGGCTGGTCTCCCCTTGCCCCCTATTCGACCCACTCTTCCCATTGAAGCTATCCTAGTCCCCTCGCCCACTGAGCCCCTTGCTCCGACGCCGTCTGCATTGTCATCCCTGTTATCGCCTAGTGAGGTAAACCTCATCGACTGGCTTGAACGAGTTCATCTCATGAATGAAGGTGAGATCAGTCTTAGCCCTGATCACCCCCTATACAATGCCTCCTGCTTTCATTGTCACCGCCTTGGACACTGGTGTATTGATTGCCCAGAGTACAAGTGTCCGTTCTGTCTTTGCATGCGCCCAGGACACATTCAGAACCAGTGTCCGCTCTGTCATCGTCCCCAACCAGCCACCCCATCCTCATCCTCACAATCCTCTAGTTCCTCTCGCTCGTCGCGAAGGTCGCACCGTCCACGACCTCGCCCGCTTGCATCCTGCATCCAGGATGAACTGGAGGTCGACTATACGGATGATGTGTGGGACGACACGGCCTATGCTAACGTCACCGGATCCCCCAACAGGGGCTATATAGACCTATGAAGTTCCTCAAGTGGTATTGCGGAGCGTAAGGAGGGGGTAATGTTACGAGTTGACCTGGCCCCGTTTATTTCTTTCTTCTTTTTCACTTAGCTTAGTCTCGATGGATCGCCATCCATCTCGTCTGGCGCTACCCAGACTACTCTCGCACGGCATGTAGGTCGATACTCCCACGGACCGCATTCCTTCTTCATTTCCGACTAATGACCCCGCTGTCATTGTCGCTTCGGGCCGTTCCGGCCACTTCTCTGTTTCATGATAATCTTTGATAGACAGCTGCTTCTGATCGACATTGATCAACAGATCCGCAGCGGATGTGACTCGTTTTGACTCCTCCTGAGTCCTTATGATTCCCCGAGTCACATCTCCTTTCATCCCTCGTTTACCCGTCTCTTCTACGAGCTTCTATGACCTTCCATGGCTCGCGTATATAAACCGTAGTCTCTACGCATGTACTCCTTAAGCTAGAGCTACTCAATCTACCCTTTGAGATAACTCCTACGCTCGATCTCCCAAGACCGGGATAAGACTCGTCCTCTTCAGACTCATCATACCCTTCGACGCTGAGCGTGCTCTTTGTGAGCAGATACCTCGCCCGAAGGTCTCTAGTTGTACCGTAGCGTCTCGAACGCTGGTACTCCCTTAGCCCCAGAACTCACTTTGAGTCTACGCTCGACCCTGCCTGGGCCAAGTGTAACACAGGGCTCAAACAGCAAGACGAACAGAGTGCAAGACAAGGGTAGGCATAGGGTCAAGGAAAACATAGTAGCAAGGGAGAAAACAGGGAAAATGTAACATTACCCCCCCACGAGGGTCAAGGCACCGGCGCAGACACTTTACAGGTCACATGCCCCCA
Source organism: Retiboletus fuscus (assembly GCA_038093795.1). NCBI lineage: Eukaryota > Fungi > Basidiomycota > Agaricomycetes > Boletales > Boletaceae > Retiboletus > Retiboletus fuscus. The sequence goes on from JBBPSV010000608.1 coordinate 8,255, forward strand.
TAGCAGGCGACCCGGTCACATTGGCGAAGGCGGTGTCATCCCAGATGTCATTGTCCACACTGGAGTCCAAGTCCAGAGAGTGGGAGCGGTGGCGTGGGCGGCTGGGGACCATGCGGCAGGTGCCGCAGAGACGACAGGGTCCGTGATAGGAATGATGGGGCGAGGAAGGGTGTGATGAGTGCGAGGAGGCGGGAGAGGTAGAGGGCGAGCGCGGCGGAGGAGTGTGGCGCAGAGGGCACTGCCACTGAGAGTGGCCAGGACGGAAACAGTGGCATATCGGACATTGATAGACCCCACAGTTGACACGCTGGTGACCAAGGCAGTGACATTCGAAGCAGGCCTCGTGAAAACGAGGGTGAGACGGGGGGAGAGGGGTGTTGCTGAAGTTGCCGGTCCAGCAGGCTTCGATACGCTCCATGACGTTGAGTTCCTCAGAGTTCAAGGCCGAGGAAGAGGCTGAGGGAGTAGATGCGGTGGCAGCGCCAAGGTGGGTGTAGCAAGCGAGATCCTGGAGATAACGGTCCAGGTCTTGCATGAACTCCAGCATGCCAAGTTGGTAAAATGCCAGGAGGAGGTTAGTCTCCAACTCCATCTGGATATGAGATAGGGTATGATTACGGAAGGTGGCATTGGCATTGGCAGACGCCGAGGGAGCGCGTACGAGGGAGGTGAGGTGGGCAACTTGGAGAGTGGCAAGGTAGAGGGAGTGGAGCGCGGATCCGTAGTCTAGATGTGCACTGATGGGGACAGCGTATCTGGGATCCCGGAGGAATCGGAGGAGGGTGCGGGACTCCACATTGGTGGGGAGGTCCAGGTGGACCCGTTGGGCATGCTCGGGGAGGTCGATGGACTCAATAGTGCCGAGATAAGCAGCCAGACGGACAGGGGGCTCTGCAAGTTCAGGGATGGAAATGGCAGGCTGGTTTCCCCAACCCGGGGTAGCGATGCGAGATACTGGGGAGGAGGTGTCATCGATGATCATGGCATGGGGGTTTAGAACGGAAGAAGGTGTATGGTAGGAATGAGAAGAAGGAATACTTGGGACGCTAGGAGATAGAGAATGAGGAGTAGCGAGGCTAGACTGAGGAGTTGGACAGGGGAGAATCCCTCCATCAGAGTCGTCGGAGACGGTGAGAGAAGAGACAGAAGCAAGGACAGAATCAGTAACAGATTCTGTAGGCGGTAAGTCACCACGTCGGGGGGAAATAGGGAGAACGAGTTTGGAGGCATCAAAGCAGGGCATGGTGTGGTGGATTGGTTGGTAAAAGATCAAATGAGCTGAGGAGGGAAATCCTTGGGGTGACACCTCTTATAGGCGGCCAAGAGGAGTTTGGAATTCTTTAAATTCCGCTCCAGTTCCCAGGAGTCATCTTCCACAGTATATCCCTTCCAACGGATCAGGAAACACCATCGGGAGAGTGGTCCCTGATGATGGAGAATGCGGTCCATGAGGTACTCTTCTTCAGGGTCAACGTGGTCCAGAGGAGGTCGGGGGAAGTTCGGGCCATGGACTGGGGTTTCCTTGGCAGGGGAGAGAAGCGAGGCATGGAAAACAGGGTGAATCTTCCAGGTTTTGGGGAGATGTAAACGATAGGTGATGGGGGAAAGAACCTTAATGATTTCAAATGGTCCTTCACACTTTGGGAGGAACTTGGGGTCCTTTTGAAGACAATGGAGGTTTCTAGCTTCCAACCAAACTTTATCTCCAAGGGCAAAGGGTTTGAAGCATTGCCAGGTTTGAGAGGCCATAGTGGCCCAGGCAAGCTCATGGGCAGCTCGGGCTTTGTCTCTGGCCTTGGTGAGTTGGACTAGGCGGAGTTCTACTGCAGGAAGGTTGGAAGGGGAGAGGACGGAAGGAAGGGGTTGAGGTTTGTAGCCCATCTGAAGGAAGAATGGAGATTGGTTGGTGACAGAATGGGGGCGGTGGTTATGGGCAAATTCGGCAAAAGTAAGGAGTTCTGTCCAGGAGGCGGGGTTGTTCCCACAAAAGATCCGGAGATAAGTTTCTAACTCTTGATTCGTCCGTTCAGTCTGTCCATCCGTTTGGGGGTGATAGGCAGTGGATAGGCAAAGGTCATAATTCAAGATACGCCCCATTTCTTTGGTGAATGCCGAAGCGAATTGGGGGCCTCTGTCAGAGATAACGCGATCAAAGAGTCTGAAACGCCGATAAACCTTGTGAAAGTAGAGAGAAGCTACATCAGCTGCCGAAGCGGATTTGGTGGTTGGGCAGAATATCGCCCCCTTGAAGGCTCGATCCACCCAAACGACTATAGAGTCCTTTCCATCGGAGATTGGGAGGTCGGTGATTAGGTCGACCGAGATGTCCTGAAAAGGATGGGACGCGGAGGTTGCGATGGGGATGAGAGGTGGGGTGCCTGGATGGGTGTTGGATTTACACTGTTGGCAGACTGCACACCCTTCTACATAGTTTCGAACGAACGATGCCAGCCCCAGCCACCAGAATTCAGCGGAAACCAATTGACAGGTTTTGAAGTATCCAGGGTGGCCTGCAGTTTCATGATCATGGTACCTTTGTAAGACCTCACGTCTGAGTCCTCCTTCAGGGGGAACATATACGCGATCCTGATAAGTGAGTATCCCTTCTCGGTTTTGCCAGTCGGACAGCCGGGAGCGAAATGCTGCAGGGATGTTCTCATCTACTGCTTGGAGCGAAGTCAGGGTGAATGGGTCGGTAGCCGAGGCAGAGTGGATCTTGGAGGAGAGGGCGATGTCGATGATGTTGATGAAGAGGGATGGGGGAAGCAAGGTTACGAGAGAATTGTCTGGGGCATCTTTTGGGAAGTGGTCCAAGTGTTGGGAGAGGGCGTCAGGACCGGCGAGTTGAGACCCGGGTACGTGGATCAGTTTAAGATCAAAGTCTGCGAGATCAAGTAACCAGCGGGCTTGATGTCAGTTCAGAGTGTGGGGTTCTCGGAAGTAGGTGAGGTTTTTATGATCAGTGAACACCCGAACCTGGTGAGGAGATCCTCGCAAGTAGTGAGGCCAGGCTTTGAGTGCTCGGAGCACCACTAGGAGTTTCCAATCATGGATGTCGTAGTTCCGCTGGGTGGAATCAAAACTTTGAGAAAGATAAGAACAGGGATGCCATTCGCCATTAGGGTCGGCTTGGAGGAGAATTCCCCCAGAAGCATAGAGGGAGGCATCGGTGGCGATGGCGAAGGGGGCTGAGAGATCTGGAACTTGGAGAACCGGTTGGGAAGTGAACTTTGCCTTAAGGAGGTTGAACACAGACTGACAAGAGTCATTCCAGGACCAGGCAGTGGTTTTCTTAGTAAGGTCAATGAGGGGTCAGGCTATGGTGGAGTAATCGGGGATGAATCGTTGGTAAAAATTAGTGAACCCTAGGAACGATCGGACGTCTTTTATGGAGGTGGGAGTGGGCCAATGGGCTATTCCATCTAACTTGGTAGGGTCCATGGCGATCTCGTCCGGGCGGATAATCATTCCAAGGTATTTGACTTCATCTCGGTCGAAGAAACATTTCTCGGGTTTCAAATAAAGGTGGAGTTCCTCCATTTGCTGCAGTACTCGGTGGGTCCGCTCAGTATGGGTTTGTTGGTTGGGGGAGAAAATGAGGAGGTCATCCATGTAGATGAATAGCCATCCTTCTGCGATGAGGTCTCGGAATGAATCGTTCATGAACCATTGGAACGTGGGGGGAGAGTTGGTTAGTCCGAAGAACATGATGTTCGGTTCGAACAGCCCTCGATGCATGATAAAAGCAGCTTTCCATTGGTCTCCTTCCTTAATGTGAATGTTGTTATAGCCCCATCTGACATCCATCTTGGTGAATACCTTCACCCCCCAGATCCGGTCCATGAAGTCCTGTAGGAGAGGAAGAGGGTACGCATCTTGAACGGTTTGTTTGTTTAGGCGTCGGTAGTCCTGGCAAGGCCGTAGGCCGGGTTTCTGTCCTGGTTGGGCTTTCTTTTTAACAAAGAAGAAAGGGGAGGCCTGAGGGGATTTCGAAGGGGAAAATTTACCCAAAGCTAGGTTTTTATCAATGAACTTGTCCGTAGCCTGTCTTTCGTTGGCTGAAAGGGGGTAGATCTTGGCGATTTGGGGAACAAAGTCTTCCTTGAGGTTGATGGCATGGTCGTAGGGTCTAGATGGGGGAAGAACGTTCGCTGCTTCTTCAGCAAACACTTCCTTATATCTGGCGTATTCTTCCGGGAGGGAGGAGGCAACCGGCATGTCAGGGGAGAGGGCAAGGTTGGAGGTGATGGAGAGTCGGGAGATTACAGGGGCTGGAATAAACCGTGACCCGCAGCGAATGATTCGGTTGATGGTGTATTGGTCATGGGCGCGGGTTAGGAAATCGCATTCGTCTTCCTATCCATTGTAGGCATATAGGCATTCATCCTGAATTGAGTTGACGAAAACATGGCGTGGTGGGGGTCGAGGGGGAACGAGGAGCTTCTCCTGTCACAAGTAGGCTCCCTGGTGGAGGGAAAAGAGGAGTTTTGATTCATCAGTGGTTTCAGTGATCCGAAGGGTTCTCTTTGCCCAGTCGATGGTAGGGTTGGCCTTCCGAAGCCAGGGGATTTCTAGGAATACGTTATCCTTGCTCAGGTGCATGACATGGCAGGTGATTTGGTGAACAAGGCCCTCGGTGGAGACAAAGAGGTTGGCAATGTAGTGGATGGTTCCCTTAGTATTAATGGTTCCATCGGCGTTTTTGGCATAAACGGGATGGTCAAGTTTGGTCAGAGGGATCTTGTGTTTCTTAGCGAAGCCCCAGTCAAGACAGCAGACATCTGCTCTGCTATCGATCAAGGCTCGAGTGTCAACGGTTTGCAGGGTGTGCAAGGGGATAATAACTTGTACTGGAATTTGCATGGAGTTCGTAGTAGAAGTTACAGATACCAAAGCACTAGGGGACGTAGACGTTGTGGCAGGTCCCCTCTTTAAAAATCCTGAGAGAACAAAATTCTTCTGACTGTTACTCTGTCCTTGTCTTTGTCGACATCATCCAGGATTTCTTCAAGTTTGGGAAGGTCCGAGGTGGCAACTGCTTTGACTGCCGGTTTCTTTCCTTTGGAGAACTTGGGGCAATTGGTGGAAAGGTGCCCTCCCTCTCGGCATTGGAAGCAAAGGTTGTTTTCGATGCAGCGCTTTCGTTCAGCAGGGGTGAGCTTGGGGATGAGGGTGGTACATACGGCGTCCACATCCATAGCGTCGGGGTCAGGGGTGGATTTCGGGATAGAGTGGAGTCTGTGGAAGACTTTATTGCTTCCTCGCTTTGCAAGATCCCTTGCTCGTTCTTTCATGGCTGCAAAGTGGGCAGCCTTGGTATACCAGTCTTCAATCTTATCCAGAGGGGTCTCCATACTCTGGATCTTCCACATCAAAGGTTCCGGGATTCCTATGGCATAGTAGCTAATAAGGACATTGGGGTTGGTAACTTTAGAGATGGCGACATGGTTCTGGAAGCGGGCAGTGTACTCAGTGAGCGAGGGGGAATAGTCCCCATGCTTGTTCTTGACCATCTTGGTCGTGGCTAGCCAGTGTAGGCTTGAGGCAATGGTGTCCTTTCGGACGAAAGACTTGGAAAAGGCGTCACAGAAGTTGACGAAAGTCCCTAGGTTGAGCGTGGCCTGTGCAAGAATCTTCTGCTTGAAAGTGGCAGCCCAGACCTTGGCTGATCCCTTTTTCATGAATGATAAAGCATAGGCCACCTTCTTGGCGTCGGTGTCGTAGACTTTAGAGTTAACGGCTAGGTAAAAGGTGACGGTCCTGAGCCAATCTTCAGCTTTGGCAAACGATCCGTCAAAGTCTTCGGGGGTTCCAAGATGAAGCTCGGTGGGTTTGGTAGTTGCTGCGGCTGGCATGGCAGGTTGAGGAGGGATGGTCGGGGGTGGATACAAGAGTGGGAATCCTCTGAAGGGGGGGTTGCATGCTCGTGGGGTAGGTGAGGGTGGAGTGGGTTCTCTGGGGATCGTCAGTCCTGAGGAGAACTGGTGTCGAAGGGTAAGCTCCTCTTCAGGTTTGAAGAGGGTGTCAAGGTCTAAGTCCAGGTTGGTGTCTGGGGATGACACAGTGTCTTGGGGAGCTTCCGACTCAGATAGGTCAGTGGGCAGAGGTTCTCGTGGTTTGGACCAACAAGGATCGATGGTGGATCATTGGGACGCAATGGTGGTTCAAGGATTCGAGGTATCTGCTCACGGAGAGCACGCTCAAGAATCAAGGAGTAATGGATCTACAACGGAGGTAGTCCTTTCGAGATAGAAGCTTGATCTTTTGTTACGCTTTGCCGTAGGCTAGGCATGATCTCAAAGGAGTCAAGTGGACAAGGAGTCGGAAGCTTGGACGACACAAAGAATCTCTAGCTGTGGTGCTACTAGAGGGCTGCCCTTGCTGTAGGAGCGAAGGGTGGTCAAGGACTGAGGCAGGGGAATCAGACAAAGTCTGCAAGAATTTGTTAGATTGAGAAGATCAAGCTTAGAGTTACAGGTCGAGTGCTATGGTTTAAATAGGCGAGCCATGGTAATGAATAGAATGTTGTGGAACAAGGATGAGTCAGACATAGAACTCGATAGAACACTGAAGAACAAAGGTGAGTCAGCGTTCATGAGGCATGGAAGCCGAGGGAACGTTGAAGAACATATGAGTAATACAGAAGTAAAAGATGTCGTCAGGCAGGGCTCGAACAGCGAGACGAACAGAGTGCAAGACAAGGGTAGGCATAGGGTCAAGGAAAACATAGTAGCAAGGGAGAAAACGGGGAAAATGTAACACACACTGCCTGCGACCTTGCCTGCTTGCGTCCCAAATTCAGGACAAGCCAGAGCTCGATTTTACAGATGATGTGTGGGACGACACGGCCTATGCCAATGTCACCGGTTCCCCCAACGGAGGCTACATTGATTTCTAGGAGCCCTCAAGCGGCATTGAGGAGCATAAGAGGGGGGTAATGTTATGACTTGACCTGGCCCCATTTATTTATTTCTTCTTTTTACTTAGCTTAGTCTCGATGGATCACCATCCATCTCATCTGGCATTACCCAGACCACTCTCACACGGCACGTAGGTCGTTATCCCACAGACTGTATTACATGTTTCATTTCCAACTAATGACCCCGCTGTTATGGTCACTTCGGGTCGTTCCGACTGCTTCTTTGTTTCATGATAATTGTTGATTGACAAGCTGCTTCTGATCGACACTGATCGACAGATCTGCAGCGGATATGACTCACCTTGACTCATCCTAAGTCCTTACACTTCCCGAGTCATACAGTGGGCAACAAAAGTGTCCCAATGTTGTACCATTTTGGAAAGAGTTTGTGTTTACAAGATAACTAGCACAAATATGGACAAATACTTGCAGGGTCACTGATAGCCCTAACTCATACCTTCCTAATGCAGCTCTAGTCATGTGATTTGGTTGCCATGGGACTGAGCTATGCTAATTTGAAAATGACATGTCATTGGGACACTTTTGTCACCCTAATGTTGCCACTCATTATTAAGTACATAACATAACAATTTCATGTGTTGCTATGGATATTATACCTGAACTCTATGTCTTCACATAGATAACATAATCCTAAGCACTAT